>JAOPHQ010003739.1:0-80000 GCA_030340625.1 Merluccius polli
CACACACACACACACACACACACACACACACACACACACACACACACACAGTTCATCTTGACATCTGGTGCTTAACACCCGTGACCTGCCTAGCCTCTCTGATTGACAACCCACCCACACCGCCACCCCTGTGGCCGCCGCGCTTCCTCTTGACATCTTCTCTCTGTGCGTTTACATGCACACCGATTCAGTAGTCTGTTTTCTCTCCTCAAGGAAGTGATGGAGAACATCACTTCACGAGTTACAGGAGTGTCTACATCCAACCGTTCAAAAAGTTGGCCAAAATCTAATGTGAAAGAGCTAAAGAAGGAAAGCTCACTTTGTCAGTTTTTTTATTGAGGTAGTTTTTTATTGCCAGATAAGTCGGCGACGGCTGATCGGACAGCTTTGCTATGGGTAAAAGTGTCTGATGGCTGTTAAAATCATCATTGACATCGGACATGGTGACTAGTGTGGTATGCGCTGAACTCCATTATATCTATGTATCGCTTGCACCACATGTTGGAAATCTTCCTGAGTGCTTATGGCTTACATTTCCACTTGTATTGACGAATACTTTTTATTGATCTCGGCTATCAGTGTGCATGTCAAGCACCCCTGCATGCTCGCTAGCATGTTGCGAGTTGTATTGAATTGTATTATTTTCACCAATCCGCATGCGTCACAAGCACACAAACAACTGCATAATTCATTAATATGTTTGCAATTCAAAGACACGATCTGTGTCGTTTTACAGACAAGGTAAACAGAAAGGTAAACTTTGTATACATGACTTTATGTGTTACTGGCACCATAAGGTTGATAAATGTATATATTATTTTTAAAGGTCCAGATGAATGTCATTGTGTGATATAGCTAGCTAAAATGGTTACTATATCCATGTAAAGTAATGCAGTATATAGATCGATCGCCTAGAAGGTGCTGCACGACATGAGGAAAATGTGGACGTCTGGGCTCAGCAGGAAGGTCTCCACTGTCGAATCCGTCCTGCTGTATGGGGCAGAAACATGGACACTCACCGTCTGCTGCCCGGGAGACAGACGGGTGGACGGGTGTTACACCAGGATGCTCCGTATGGCCCAGGATGTCTTGTGGATGTAAATGCATGAACAATGTTGACCTCTACGCTGGTGACCACAAAGAAATGTCAAAGCCCGCTCTAGCTTGGGCCATCCTGACCTCATCGCTTCAAAACTTGTCCTCTGGGAACCCATGCATGGTAAAGCCACACGCGGTGCTCGGAGGATAACGTACGTGGACGTGCTGAAGGAGTCCCACTGGCTACGCCAGCGCTGATGAACTCTGGCCTGCTGGACCGGGATGTGTGGAGAGGTGTCATCTCAAGAGCCTGAGTTACCCCTGTGGCCCCGACATGAAGATGAACTATGGAGGATCAATTTGCACTGTTGGGGTTGAGTTTTATCATTACGGAAAACATGGCATCATTAAATACAAGGCATAACAAGACATCAGCACAATTGTGTGTACCTGCCTTTTTTTTTTTTTACATCAACCGACATCACCAAACCCTCTCAGCCGCCCTGCATTTATGGCTCCTGTCAAGTTTACATTGTCTGACACGCACACACACACACATGCGCACACACACACACACACACACACACAAAGCCCCCCTGCCTCAAATAACCCAGTGCCGCCCCGTGGCCCAAAAAGCAGCATGTCAGCAAATGCAGGCACACTACCAGCACAGACACAATCACACAGGCTGGCAGACAAACAAACAGCAGCATTTGCTGAAACAGCTCTTTGTGGGGTTTTTTTCTTTCTTAATCTCTTTGTAGCCTGGTTTGTTTATGTCCTGCAGTCCCACAGCCAAAAGAAGTCTTCCTCTTTTCAGGGGCATAACAATAGACCCGTGTCAGGGGCTTTTGAACCTTTTTTATGTAATGTTACTGCAATGTCATCAAGGATTGTGCTATACGTTTAACCATGGTTTTTACGGACGTCTACAGCTGGAAGAGCGTGTCTCTTGCTTTGTTAGTTCAACAAAATTCATAAGGTTTAGATGCATCTTTTGTGGGGTATGGCTTTACTTGACTTTATACGGTTCGTATTGAAGATTTTATTTAGCTTATTTTTTTTACCAATGAATAATTTGTCTCCCATTGTGACAACCACATTTAACCACATGTGGAGGAGGCATAGCAGGACAAGTGGGAAGATGCGCATCATACACTTGAACTCCAGCGATCTGGAAAAACATAATCCAAACACTGATTGTGGACATGAGGAACAAATCAAATACTTTTTTTTAGAATACGCTATGGAAACGGCGATCAGGCTGCAGACTACAGGATAAAAAGTTGTTAAAAAACACACTTTACAAAAATATGTAAGAATATTTAATGCCCAATGAGAAAATATTAACAATTCATCCCTGGCTTTCTATTTCTTCTCAATAATGTATCCCATTTATATAACTCCCAATCCTAATCTCCAGCTATGTTTTCATGGCTATGTTAAAATGATGATGAAACAAGCCTTATTATTATGCTAAAGGCAAAACCATTTAAAAGCTATATTGAGTGGGTCTTTGCGTCTTATTGGTCTGTTCCTTGCTGTTCAATGTGCATTGAGCAACCACCCCATCACACTCGGTTGCTTCGCACAATTGCCCTAATCAAATGATGTCTCCTAATGAATAGGACCAAGAGCTTTATAATGGCCTGCGGGATGCTAGGCTATGGATAAGTATGTTCATGATGGCCACAGCAAGCCGTTTCATTTCCCAGGAGTCAAAACAGGCTGTGAAAAAGACAAGAACCATACCATACCATATTGACCCTTCCCAAAATGAGAAGTATGCATCTCCACTGAACAGAATGACAGGAATTGGACTGAATTGAGTGTCCTTATGTTAGTCTTTATGAATTGGGCATGTTCAAGCTGCTCTGTGTGTGTGTGTGTGTGTGTGTGTGTGTGTGTGTGTGTGTGTGTGTGTGTGTGTGTGTGTGTGTGTGTGTGTGTGTGTGTGTGTGTGTGTGTGTGTGTGTGTGTGTGTGTGTGTGTGTGTGTGTGGGGGGGGGGGGGGGGGGGGGGGGGGGGGGGGGGGGGGCAACATCCACACTTCTGAGACTCCAGCTCTACTTCAGGCCTGCTGCTGTTTTCCAATATTCTGCCTTTTTAATAATTCACGATTTTTGAGTTTATCTTGTGTCCCGACATGACCGTCCGCAGCATTTTCTAACCTCCGAGGGGGAGAGATAAACATGTATAGGAGTGGCTAGACTCGGTGAATGATGGACACACACCATAAAGTTCAAAGGACGCTGACTGAGCATACATTGAAGAAAAGAAAACGGAGCCACGAGAGATGACATGGCGACGAGAAGGGAGGATTCAGTAAGAGAGCCGCAGACAGAAAGACATGAGTGCTCAGATCAAGTGCCAGACAGAAATAGCAGAACAGGGGCGGTAGTGTCTCGGCCTTCCTTTTTGAGTCTCTGGCTACCCTGTAGCCTTGGGATGAAAAAGCTCAAGTGTTAGTTTTCATGACAGCTCAGTTGTGTACCAGTCAGTGGAACAGTATAGAACATGCGTTTGTTTTTCTGAACCACTCCTCCCTCTCTTGTATCTTTCCATATGAGATGGGGGAAACTCAAAAGGAACCATTTGATTTTCTATCAATGATTTATTAATGTTTGTGTTTAATTTAAGACACGTTGACTATTTAATACGTGGCCTAGATGTTATCAAGTGCTTGTACTTTCTGGCCACTTTCCAAGTCTATGCAAAGGGTTCAAGATAAAGATCTGTTAATAGTCAGCCAAAGCTATACACCTGTGATCCCAGTGGTGGTGAAACCCAGTGTATGCTGAAGTACACCGTCTTAACGTCACGTCTTTGGAGGGTTCTTGGGTCCTTTAGTCGTTTGTATCCATTATCGCCACTGACGTCATCAAGGGTCCTATGGAATTGCCTAACTACACAGTTCAGGCAGTATTTTGTTTTGGGTTGTTGATATAGGTTTCAAAGACTCATTGCTATGGCAATGATACTTCTATTCAATGAATCGGAAAATAAAAGCTTTATCAAACATATATTGGTATTTGTGTTTATTGGATTCAACAGGATTAATCTCTTTGATCATGTTTAATCTGACATAAGACCCTGGGGCCGACACAAACACACACACACACACACACACACATTTGGGCTAAAGTGACTCAGAACATTTTAAAACGTATATATTTGCAATGTTTACTCTTTGTATTTGTGTCTGATGTTTGAAACTATTTTAAATGCTCTCATTTTACTTTTCTCACCAGGAAGTCTTCCAGTGAGAGACTTTAGCCCAAGTGAGTAGAAGGGAGTAAATTCTATATACTGTACTACTTGTCTGTTCAAATGCATGAAAGATATAAAAACATCAGTAGTTTTCAGAGTAGTTTTATACTGAAATTGTTCCGACACGTTAACACAGATTAAAATAGGCTACTTAATGTTTTACTTTTATTTTGAAGCTTGAGGAACCATCTGGAATCCCAAAGGAGTTTTTGTACTGTTGGCCAAACCTGTTTCATCTCCTTTTTTTGAAATGTAATATTTGGTTGGTTTGGATTTTCTTTCTGTGTCGTTGACCGTGTTTAGTGGGAGAGATTGTTCCAAGCGATTCCCTGGAGCTCCCCAGCGAGGCCGCCATGTCGGTGAGCGTGCACGAGAACAGGAAGTCCCGCTCCAGCACAGGCTCCATGAACATCTCGCTGTTCCACAAGCCATCGCATCCGGACAGTGTGTTGACTCACCTCAACACGCTGAGGAAACAGTGCATGTTTACCGACGTGACGCTGTGGGCCGGGGACCGCTCGTTTCCATGCCACAGGTGAGGCAGACTCCACCGCCGTGACCCACTTTAAATTATGTCATACACCCGTTTGTGTGAGTGAATCCATGTTGTCACGTAAAGATCTAGACAAACAGGACTGTTTGAATGTGTCAGCCGCTTTTTCAGGTTGAGTTGGTGGTGATCAAGTGATGCTTTTACCTTCCTGTCTATCACAAAGTCTGACTTGTGTATTGTTCACAGCGGACCAAAACGGCACTAAAACATGAAAGTAGTACATTGACATGATGCCAAGGAATTACATTGTAATACAGTGTGACGTGTGTGTGGTTGGTAGCTGGTTTACAGCCTCACCTGGCCCGAGTCAGACTGATTAGACTCTGGGGCTGGGTGAGCAATATGCATTTATCTCCAATAAATGCATATTCAACGCAACCTCAACCTGTGTCCTGTATCAGAGGGCCCCAGCAAAAGCCACTTAGGTGGCGTGTGGTAGAGTCTACTGCTACACTGGCAAACGTGCATTTATTGGAGATGGCAAGATGTTATACGCCGAGCAGATGTAACATGTTGCCATGACTGTGGCTCTCTCTCTCCTGAGTGTGTGTGGTGATAGCTGGTTTATCCTGGGTGCCATGATTGCCATGTGTGCAGCCCCACCCAGACCCAGAGTCTAATCAGTCTGACTCAGGCCAGGTGAGGCTGTAAACCAGCTATCAACCACACACAGAAGTTACAGAAGTTCACATTTGACTGAAGTTGTATGGTTGAAATTTGAAATCTGTTTGCAGAGATTTTGCAAGATGTTCAAACATTGTGTAGCACAACGGTGTGGGGTTTTCTGTTTAAACATTCATTTTTAAATTCTTTTTTTTTTTTTTATACATCTGGAATTCTGCGTGGAAACCCGAGGATGCATGTTTGAGGGCATTTCTCTGCGCAGCACCGTTTATTCATCCGGCCCCTGGTCTGTTTCTCCTTAGGGCCGTCCTTGCGGCTTGCAGCCGCTACTTTGAAGCCATGTTCAGTGGAGGATTGCGAGAGAGTCTGGACAGTGATGTCAACTTCCGGAATAGCATACATCCTGAGGTACTACGACCGCCATCAACACCACCGCTGTCGTTTATGATCCTGTGAAGTTGTGTGCGATCCACTTTGCACAACGGTGTAATCACCATCTGCCGAGAGCCAACACAAACACTGTCACCCTTGGCGGTGTAGCTATTTCTGACTACTACCGTTAGGAGGGCTCATCAAACTGTTCCTCCGGCTCAGGTGCTGGAGCTGCTGCTGGACTTTGCATACTCCTCGAGGGTCATCATCAACGAGGAGAACGCAGAGTCCCTGCTGGAGGCCGGAGACATGCTGCAGTTCCACGACATCCGCGACGCGGCCGCAGAGTTCCTGGAGAAGAACCTGCACTCGTCCAACTGCCTGGGCATGATGCTGCTGTCGGACGCACACCAGTGCAAGAGGCTGTACGAGCTGTCGTGGCGCATGTGTCTGGTGCACTACGAAACGGTAATGGGAACACGTTTAATGCAGGCGGGCTAAAAGAGACTTAAAGTCTGTCAAAACTTGAAATGTAATACCCCCCCCCCCCCCCCCCCCCCCCCCCCGTTCTTTGAAAACGCTCCCCGTTTTGCCGCATGGCTGGTTTTTCCGCGTCGGGTTTTTGCTTGGAATCGAGAGAATAGGCCGTTGTCGGTGCCGAGCACAAAGCCGCAGAAATGAATCAGAATATAAAACTGAGGGAGAATTTGCTGTTCGGTTTCCAAATCCCCGTTGACCGTTCCAACTTTATATTAATAAGGGTGATTGGATTGATGCTGCTGCTTGGCAGGCAAAAAAACAGCACAGCAAACAAAATGAAATTGTATTAAATATATTGCATCTGTCGCATAGTACTCTTTATATATTGCACCACACAAGCAGAGGCACATACGAGTGTAATGCAATTGGCCTGTTTAAGTTGGCTCGTTTGAAGTTTTAGGTACACAGTTTTATATACAGTATATACCGTTTTTAATTATGAATCATTGTTGCTTAGCGCAGCTCATGTTCATGCGGTCTCCGCCCTTACTATTGTTGCACTGCCAATAGATCGATCGTACAAATGCTATACCTTAGCTTAATAATGAGTTGAAGCCATAACTGCAGCATGTCATTAAGCAGCTATATTGTTGACAACCAAGTTGATTTTATTTTCAGGTGCTGGAATCTGAGGATTTCTACAGCCTCTCTAAAGACAAACTACTGGAGCTGATCCTAAGCGATGAACTTGAGATTGAAGATGAAGAGGTCATCCATTCATCTATTTTTTTTTCCTGTTTTTTTTTTCTGCTTTTCTGTCTTTTATTTAAACCTCCAGCTTTCTTTTCCTAATCTACTTTTCTGTTATCTGGGGGTTGTCGTTGTTTGCTGTAATTAATTATTCCATCTGGGTTTCTTCAAAGTAACTAGCTAGCTTGAAATTGCTCATTCATTTCAATGACAAATGCTAAACTTTCAACAACTTGGAGGCATTAAATAACAAATGGATAAAGGGGCTTCGAGTCTGTGGTGTGTCTGGGAGATTGCTCCTCTTTAGCTGAGCAGACCTCCTACTGTACAGAGCTCTTCAGCGGGGGGGGGGGGGGGGGGGGCAAGCAGTCTCTTATTGAATCAGATGTTGCAGATCTGAAAATAGAGAACATGTCCCTGAATGTGTGTGTGATTTCGTAGCCAACACTGAGCCAGTGCAGTAAAATGAAAGCAAAGTGTTTTCTTGCTGTTGCGTCTTGGAAGCACATTTTTTTTAAACGTACCAGATTTAAGATGATCCTGCTAGGGATTTAAACAAGGGAGTCCATTGCACTAGACAACATTGGGGAGATTAGATGTTGACAAGCTTTTCCTCTATTTTTTTGGACGATTACTCGCAAGCATGTTTGGTTTTGAAAGATCTTGCTGAGCTGGTTGCGCCTAGATAGACTGAGCCGGGGAGCGGTCTGTTAAGTAAAGCAGCAAACAAGTGATGCGGAGCTACGTTTGTGTTATTAGGGATCCTAGCTCTGGAACTAGTATAGTATGACGTGATCTTGTCTGGTCTCTTGTCTGTCTAGTATCTTATCTCTTTATCTCTCCGAGACTAGTGAGGGTGGGACTAACTGACCTCTTAGTGACACTCTTGTTAAAGCCTTTTGTCAAGGCTTTAACAAAATCTATTTTTAACCGTAAAGAATATTGAGATTCTACAAGGGTTAGAATCACAACCTCAGTGAGACGGTTAGAATCACAACCTCAGTGAGACGTGTAGCGTTTTGCTTTGTGTAATCACACTGAATCTGGTGAATGTGTCCATGTGTGGTGCACACAGGTGGTGTTCAACTCGGTGATGCGGTGGGTGCGTTTTGACCTGGAGGGCCGGCGGCACCACCTGCCCGAGCTGCTGAGGGGCATCAGGCTGGCCCTGCTGCCCACCGACTGCCTGCTGGAGGTTGTGGCCTGTGAGGAGCTGGTCATGGCTGACAAGAGGAGCAGGTGAAGTGTGTGTGTATGCATGCGATTCCCTGTTGTATTGCCCACCTCTTATGACACGGCTTTGTTGAGTAATTTCGTAGAATGCAGTCAATTACTGCATTCTACGGTCTGTTATTTCTGCTGCTATGAATAACAGACCATTGCTGTGGACGCTACTTCCAACAGTAGAATCGGCTCGCTGTACATTATCCCTTACTTGTATACCCTTCTTACCTCTTCCTACGTCAATGCTGTCGAACACGGCTCAGACGTCTGGAAACTACATACTGATAAATGCCAGCAGAACACCAAACAAAACTTTGACATTTCATCGTATAAAAGCATCAGCCGGGCTCTGGCGTGGGTGTCATTGATGTGACGAATGGTTTTTAATGGTCATTTTGAGTAATGGCAGAAGAGAGGGGAGGTGGGTAAACGTAAATCAAGGAGTGGCTGGTCCAGACAGGGGCTACAGCAGGTCACCTGACAGGCGTGTTGGCATTCATTTAATTAAACAATACAGCCACACATCTTCAGATGTATCAAAACAAGTTTTTAAGAGCGCGTAAATTATGCCCCCCCCCCCCCCCCCTCCCTCTTCCATACAGATATACACACTGTTGACAGTGTATATTCAGGTTTGATGTGTCAGTTGTTGGTATACTCGGCAAAGAATACAAAGTGTAAGAATTAATTCAGGTCATATAAATCCACTGCCCACCCCTCCCGTTGGCACACTATTCTCTCTCCCCTCATCTCTTTGCTTGTCTCTCGTGCAGGTTGATAGTAGAGGAGGCCATGCAGTGTAAGAAAAAGATCCTGCAGAACGACGGCGTGGTGACCAGCCCGTGCGCCAGACCGCGCAAGGCCGGACACACGCTGCTCATACTGGGGGGCCAGACATTCATGTGTGACAAGATATACCAGGTAAAAAACACACACACACACACACACACACACACACACACACACACACACACACACACACACACACACACACACACACACACACACACACACACACACACGTCCAGTGTGGACGGGATAGTGTAATGGGTAGTGTGTTTGAATCGCAGCTGAAAGGTACTTGGTTCGATCCCCAGTGTCCACAAGTGACTGCAGGCTAGGGCTGGGCGATAATGGACAAAATCTTATATCCCGATATAGGTCATTTAATATCGCTAACGATATACATCAGGATATAGCATGTTTTCCGATAATTCAATAATTCAATAGTCTATATAAATAAACACATGGTAAAGCCTATTTTTGAGTATTTTCTCATCACTTTACTGTAATGCAGCATTTAAAACCCGCAAAAGACAACACTTATGCCATATCACGATTTCAAAAATCTAAGACAATATCTGACTCACGATATCGATATAATACCGATATATTGCCCAGGTTTACTGTAGGCATCCTTGGAACATCTTGCCGTAGCACTGCAAGTCACTTTAGATAAAAGCATCTGCCAAGTGACTGCATTGTCAAAAGAAAACACGGGAGGGGTTGGCGCAGAGGCCAGTGAATATGGTTTATTTGCATGGTTACATATTCAAACCTGGCTTCTAACCTTGAAAAGATGCCCTCCTGCACTCATTCCTTCTGTTCACCTTCTGTGATTCTTCTCAATTCCAACCCAATGTGGCGGTAACACCCAAGTCATGTGGCCTACAAGGTCAGTCTGCAAACACGCGGCACTGTCACCATGTATACCATGCACAGAACACGGACACATGTTAGAGAGACCCTCCTAGGTTTTTATGTTGCAGGACTGAATGTATGTATGTATATTTAGATTACTGTCAAAGTCACTCTGTAACATTCCACAAACGTGCTCCTTGTATTGTCACCTAGTGGCAGTCTACGTCATATACATTCATGTGCATGATTCAATTTCCAAACTGCACAGCCAGTAGTTCGTTTGAAACATTACATAAAAGGAAAGTCTGTACACACACACACGTACACACACACACACACACACACACACACACACACACACACACACACACACACACACACACACACACACACACACACACACACACACACACACACACACACACACACACACACACAAATGCATAGAATAGCCACAGCATGGAGAGTCAAATGTAGTGCAGGTGTTCCACAGGTAGGCTAACCTAAGGGACGGACCGCTTTCAGGTAGACCACAAAGCCAAGGAGATCATCCCCAAGGCCGACCTGCCCAGCCCCAGGAAGGAGTTCAGTGCCTGCGCCATCGGGTGCAAGGTGTACGTCACAGGGGGGGCGGGGCTCGGAGAACGGCGTGTCCAAAGACGTGTGGATCTATGACACCGTGCACGAGGAGTGGTCCAAGGGTGCGCCCATGCTCATAGCCAGGTGACGCACCCCTGCTCTTACTTATCATCTGACTGTGGAGCGTGTGTGGTCCGAGTCAGACAACTCAGGCGAGTCAGACTGACTCAGGCCTGGTCATCAACCTTGCACAATCCACACTTACTTATGTTTATCTCTATGAAAATGCTAAAATGTTTGTATTAGCTTTTTAAATGTGCTATATTTTACTTCATAACATTAGAAATCCAGCATTTCACCGAAAAACAAAAAAATGCTTCTACATTTGCAAACCAACAGTGCTTGTGCTGTGTGAAGGAACATCTGTGTGTACACAAGTGGCTGTGTCGGTTGCTATATTCCCCTGTTTAACAGAGCCTGCCTCTACATCTCTTGACTGTACAGGTTCGGCCATGGCTCTGCAGAGCTGGAGAACAGTTTATATGTTGTAGGAGGACACACGGCTATAGCGGGTGTGTTCCCTGCCTCGCCCTCCGTCTCCTTAAAGCAGGTAATAATACATAATCACTGAAGTAGTAACTTGTTGCTGATGTTTTCCCACTTCTGTAAAGATTTGTTGTATATTTGAACATTTTAATGGAGTGTGAAATAGGATTGACTTGTGATACTTATGTAAATACTTGAAAATACTGCAATATTAAAAAAAATAAAAAAGGATCCTACACGAATATGTCTACAGGTGGAGCGGTACGATCCCCTCACCAACAAGTGGACCATGATGGCTCCTCTTAGAGATGGAGTCAGCAACGCAGCCGTGGTCAGCGCCAAGCTCAAACTGTTTGTGTTCGGAGGCACCACCATCCACAGAGACAAGGCCTCCAAGGTGAGCCTCGTCCTCTTAAACGGTCAAGAAGACCATTTTGCAAAAAGTAACCACTAGCGCTTCCATGGAAGTCATCTCCCACAAAGCTTGAATTTTTACATTTGATTTTCCCATCACTTTATCTGAGCTTTTGTTTGTCCTTTCCACTTGGGTTTTGAATGTTGTCAAGACTAAATTGCTAAACGTAGAGTGAAATGAAAGGGTGAACTATGCATTGGTCATAGCCACCAGTTATTAAGGCTGGTTCACAAGGTCGATTCACAAGGTCCCAATTCGATGCGATTTCCTTTTCAATGCAATATCGATTCGGTTAGGGATATTTCAGTTGCAATACTAATTTTGCTTGGATATGAAAGACATTCTCAGAACTAATGCTGTGGCTTGTACAAGGAACCCTCTAACCTGGTGCACTATTAAAAATATTAATGTTAACCAGTAATGTTGACCCCAAAGCAGTTAAATGAATGTACTTTTTATTTAACATGATGACCAACACACTGCAGCAAAAGGCATATGTTAAAAGATAAATCCCGGATCATTCAAATGAATAAATGGGAAAATCTATTTTTTCTTGAACTATTTTTTCTTAAACCCAGCCCTAACCGTTTTTAACCCGCAGGTCCAGTGCTACGACCCCATTGGCAACCGCTGGAGCATTGCGGCAGAATGCCCGCAGCCGTGGCGCTACACGGCGGCGGCCGTGCTCGGCAGCCAGATCTTCATCATGGGCGGCGACACAGAGTTCACCGCCGCCTCAGCCTACCGCTTCGACTGTGACACCAACCAGTGGTCGCGCGTCGGGGACATGACCTCCAAGCGCATGAGCTGTCATGCCGTGGCATCCGGCAACAAGCTGTACGTGGTGGGCGGCTACTTCGGCACGCAGCGCTGCAAGACCCTGGACTGCTACGACCCCACGGGGGACAGCTGGAGCTCCATCACCACCGTGCCTTACTCCCTCATCCCCACCGCCTTCGTCAGCACCTGGAAGCACCTGCCTGCCTAGCTTCCACCCCTAACCCACCGCTTCCAGTGGGAGGGCGGGACGGGGAATAGCCGACACCGGTAGGTACCTGGGCAGCTCCGCTGACTGAATGATTAAACGAGTGTTCCTGACTGTGAGGACAAATGCGTGGGTCGATTGATTGGATGGCAGATTGCACCCAGTTGATTAAGAGCTGGTCAAGAATGGGGGTGGGGGGGATAATCAGTGAGGACCGGAAGCTCGTTGCCTTGTTTGATGAATGGATGGGGATGTATGTATTGACTGTTCGCTGGTTGAATGGGTCAACTATGGATGGGAATGGTAAGATGAATATATGTGTCCCCTTCCCTTCTGGGGGATTGTGAAGATTAATGAATGGCGTGATGGCATTACAGACTAGGAGATCCCAAGACAGGCATGCCTCATTTAGTTTAATTACTCTAGTGTGTGTGTGTGTGTGTGTGTGTGTGTGTGTGTGTGTGTGTGTGGGGGGGGGGGGGGGGGGGCGTGTATGTATGCATGCGTGCGGAGGCAACCAAAGCAAGCCATATTCTATAAACATGCGTACACACAGAGCCCCGAGTCGTGATGAAGCCACTCACCTATTGATCAGATGGAAGTGTGTTAGGATAGGTTATTGGCTCACTGCTTTAAGCAAATAGGAAATAAGGTGGCTGGTGGGTTCTGGGAATGAGAGATAAAGGGAGGGAACCTGAAGTAATAACTGATGCACTTTAACAGAGCTTGGGTTTGATTACAGCAGTCTGCTACCCAAGTAATGATAGAGATATGTTGATGGCTGTACGGGGAATGAGAAGCAGCTGGAGGAGATGGAGGAACAATCTAAGGCACACGATCATTGTGATGATTGATCATTCACAATCATCTGCCACTGCTCAGTGTTGAGTGCTTTCGGAGACGGAGCCAGGTAGGAGATGTGGGAAAACTGGACAAATGCAGCCATAATTGCTGCATTTGTTTTGCGCATAGAAAGTAAAAAGGGTCCAGAATTTCTAGCCATCTGCTCAGATTAATTGAACCATTCAATTAAAACCACATGTGTGGAGGAGGGAGGTGTGATGGAGCTGTAATGTAGTGCCAAATGTGTCAGACTATTTGTACAGGATATTGGATATTGAAGCCAAGTGCACATGGGACAGCTTGGTTTTGCCCTTCCACTGTATCTGCTGTCAAGATGCAGTATGGGAGCACCAGTAGTGGAAGAAGTACTCAGATCTTTTACTTAAGTAAAAGTAGTAATACCACATTGTAGAAATACTCTGTAACAAGTAAAAGCCCTGCATTGAAAATGTTACTTAAGTAAAAGTACTCATTGTGCAAAATGGCCCATGTCAGTATAATATTGGATTATATTTATTGATGCATTAATGTGTTCATTGCTTTAATGTTGCAGCTGGTAAAGGTGGAGCTTAGTTTAATTTATTTATATGTATTACTTTACATACTGCTGGGTAGCTTGTGAATTTAAAACCTTATTGTAATATTATAATTTATTTATTGATTATATTTTGTATTGTTAATATGAATATGCAAAGATTCATATGACTAAACAATATTTAAGATGAAGACTAAACAATATTTGCCTCAGATGTATTTAAATAGAAGTGCAAGGTAGCAGAAAATACAAATACTCGAGTACCTCAAATTTGTAGTAAAAAAAAAATTGAGTAAATGTACTTTGTTAGTTTCCACCACTGGGGAGCACCAACTAGGAATGGGCCTCTACCACACTATTAAAATGTTAGTTGATGCTATGAAGGGCAAGTAGTTGAATAAGGTCAAGACTCCTCTATTCCCAGAGAAAAAACATAATACCTTTTCCTCATGGACACAGCCAAATTCTTGCACTCCCCACGGGCCCAATTATTCTCTTACCTGAGGCATTAGCCACTAACAATCTTCTAATTGGGTTCCCCCAGGACCGACCCACCCCCCCCCCCCTTCCCTGAATCTGCTGCGGTACATGAAGGAGGACACCAGTTCACCTGGGTGTAATGGGGATAGCACATCGAAGCTACATGACAGCTAGTTAAGATGGATGCATAAGGTGTCCTAAGGTCCTTCTTTTGCAATCCCACGTAAAAAATGTGCTTGTATGGAAACACACTTCCAACAGCAGAAAGGCTTGTTTAGAATAAACTTGTCTTTGTTATACCACCTACTAAAGCCACTGTTGGGTCCTCAAAGTCCCTAGTAACCTCATTTGTTGAGCCATGAACGCCCTCTTTAATTTGATAATTAAAGAGCCAATGCTAATAATTCATGGTCAAATTTTCTTCACCTCATCCACTGGCCTGGTCTTTAAAAACAGTCTTCAGACAGCCCTGTCCTTCATAATTCTGTTTGTATTATTTTTATTCTTCCTCACCTTCTTTTACTGGCACTATCTCTTCTGTCACTCACACTGCCGTGTGAGTTCTCGCGCTCCTGTACTGGCCACACACAGACTTATGTCTGTCCCTTTTGGAGTGTGCGGTCGTATCTCCAGAGGTCCTGGGCCCTGGCTGAGGGTTGGATGTGTATTTATAGTAATGCGTCCCTGGCACATCAACACTGTCCAAACAGCTGAATTCTCTCCAGACTTTAACAAGATGAAATGAAAGCTTGTGCTTTCAAGTTCCACAGTAGAAAATAAATATATAATGATCTCCTGAACAGCTTGATTCAGCACAATCTGTACAAAGATGTATTTGGTTGTTGAAGTAAATTAGCATCTCACCCCCCAGCCATTCACATCTGTCTCAGTCTAACAGGGGAAGAGGATGATTTAATTCCCAAGCTGTGTGGAAAATGTCTAGAGGGAGTGCCTACTCACCTATTCAGTGCTGGGTGAAAAATAGATCAGTCCTAGGGATTTCTAATCTCCATAGTGTGGTCGACGTTGTCACTGCGTGTTCTCAACACCCAGGGAATGAAGGGCAACACAAGGACTGTGTTGAAGCAGTTCCCACAGGAAAGGCGTCCACACCTTAAATGTATCTTAATTAGAAGTGTCTTAATAATTCATGGAATAATGCTTTTTACACAGCCCTAGGATCAATGTACTGGCCCCTTTTGATGTAAATGAATATGTCTAATTCTGAATAAAATATGCCAACAAGCCAAAAAAAATGGACTGCATACTGTAGGGTTTCTCATTTGCAATCCAGGCTGCAAGAGGAACTTTTCTCCCCGCCCTACTGAATTAAACTTAGGCATGGCAACCTTACCACAACCCTGCCTCTATCTTTTAATATTTCAGGACGACATCTCAGTGGTTGTTGAATAGGAAGTGCTCAGCCGGCACCTTGTTAAGCTAGCGGTGCTAAGCAGATGTGTGTGCTTTCCTTTGAAGTAAGGAAGGTGGAAGGTGGAAGAAAATATGTTAGGCCGGATGCTTTTGAACTTGAAAGTCTTCCTCTTGATGCAGCCCAGTTCACACCAACATTAAAAGTTAGTGAAAATTGTTTTGCAAAACTATGTAAAGGATTGCCAGTACAACCGTATATTACCATTTTGATTCATTACTTTGATTGAACAGGAGCAAAGCACGGGTGTAAGGCCTAATGAGTAGGGCTGTACCCTAAAAGTCGAGTGGTCGAATCGTCGTTTGGAAAGCCCCGAGTCGATTCGAATTCTCTGTCGAACTATCGCAGGTTTTTGTTTTCTTTATGTTCATTATAATAACAGGAATGTCATGACAGTAATAATGGAAAATAACATTATTATTACAAGAGAAGTAATGCTTCAAGAGGAGATGCATTTCATGTTAGATCTGATGACAGACCAACATATAAAAAAAACCTTGACAGGCAAGTGCCGCGGCAAAATCTCGTATTGATCTCGTCAAACCGAGTTAAAGTTAGAAAGATATTGGACATTCACGCTCCGTAATAAAGCGATCTTAAGCGGGGAACTAATGGGACAGTCCGCGGTGGGTCTAGTGGTGTTAGATTAAAACTGAAAAGCCAAAGCAATGGTGTTAAAGCGAGGGAAAATAGAGAGGTGATCCCCAGTCAGGTTCCAACAGACCCACGGTGCCTTGGACCGCTGATTGTGTCCTTGGCTTCCGGCTTTGGATCACTTTATTACGCAGCATGCATATTTGTTTAATATCCATCCGTTATTTTAAACATTGGTTCTCTTCTAATGTTATGGTTGGATTTATCTTATGGATATATCGCGCCCGCCACTTCAACTTGCTTCCGTAAGCCGGTTACCGTAATGGCGTATAAAGCTGGACATTTCTTTATTTTTTAAACCACAAAGCGTCAAAATATCCAATTGACCTGGCGAATCGGGAGTCGACTCGGGAATTCCTGAGTTGGGTACAGCCCTACAAATTAGTCATGTATTGATCCATGGTTAATGTTCCCCGTGATGGTGAAGAACGCTGCTTTTATACTCAAGAAAGGGCCTGTGTCAAAATGGAAACAATCTGGCTACAGGAAGTGAACTTAATAGCCAACCGGTAATAGACTCTTGCTAGAGAGCATCTGCAAATCCTGCTGGAGTATGGCTAGCCTGTATGAAATGCATCCTTGTGCAGTACTGGATTATAAAGAGCAGAAAGTGCTATTTTATCAACTAGCACAACCTCAGTAGGTCCAATATGAATGCTAATTCACTCCAACAATGGCTCATAACAGGCACTCTGTACGACCACATTTTTATGGCATATTTTATTCATCATCAAAACAGGATGCAATGCCGAAATTAGGCTTTCATATTATTAATTTGTTTGCACACAGGCAAGTCACAGTCAATTATTCAAAATTCATGCTTTCAGTTTTCGCAGCACTCAGATGTGGTTGGATAATGGGAGTCGCTCGCAAAATGTTATGGGGATCTGGACTGCGATGTATGTGGAGGGAAGACAAACCAAGACAACCCTAGACAGAAAGACAATGGAGGTGATCAGGTGGACAATGGAGGTGGATGGAAGCTCACCACTTCTATCACACTCTCCAAACCACACATATTGGATATCACACAATATGTACAGTCAGCCATTTTCTAATACAATCTGATCACTAGCCATTTGCTGAGCTCAGTCCGTTGGTGTATGCTAGACTGTATCATCTTTTATACATGATGTGTAGAGGTAGGTATAAAAAGATAGCATTGCAGTGCATGTTTACAAAATCGGCCAATAGCATTTGTTGCAACAATGTAATATGAGACGAAATGGGGCAAAATAAAAGCCTGGATAATAATCATTGACAATGAAACAAATAGACTATAGAAATATGAACCTCAAATATTGTATTTGTAACCATAGTTACTCACTCATAAATACCACACATGCACAGCAAAAACACCAGCTAGCAGGTTTGTTTTGTCAACACAACCCTCAAACACCTGTATTACAATGTTTTATATTAGGTCATTCTTTCAAACTAATTAACTATCAAAATTTCAGGGTCTCACTGTCTCAGGGACATTTTGTACCTCCACCATGCATAGTGATATTATTCACACCCAGCTAGTTTTAGCCAAGCGGGAGCACAAACTCAACAGCTTGTGCAGTAGCTAATCTACCAACTCTTCTAAATGTAATCCTGTGCTAATGACACACAATACCGCCAAAGCAGCTGTATTCCAGTGACACACACACACACACACACACACACACACACACACACACACACACACACACACACACACACACACACACACACACACACACACACACTCTACCGCCAAAACAGCTGTAATCCAGTGCTAACCACACACACACCCACGGCAAAATCTGCAAGGACCCCTCTGGCCCATGTGATCCTGCTAATATTCCCAGGAGTAGTTGTGCCAGTTAAAGCCGATGGCAGTTAGCTAAGTCAGGCAGCTGCACCAATTACAAGACGAGCACAGTCCTATTAGGTCTTCCAAGAACCCAAAACTCTCCATTTAACATAACTGTGACAAAAACGACGGTTGATTACAGTCAGCACTACAAGCCACCTTTTCACAAATAACCAGACAGCTAAATCCTGGCATTCTCCTTGGACTCCTAGTAGCGCATGGCATGAAACAAAGTCGCTATGAGAGGTGTGGCCAGACAGATGGCATCTCTGCATCCACCAGTGGAGGTCTTTGTATCGTTTGCAGTGCCTTGACAAAGGTCAGTATCGGCTCGATGCAGCTAAATGATGCCATGTAATAATAATGCTTGAAGATGTTTGTATGCTGGTGGTGGGAGATCCTTTCATATAACCACAGAGTGTTAATGCAGATCACAGTTCTGTATGTGAAAGGGCTCTGGAGTGATGAAGATTATGTAGACCTTGCAGCAATGATAGACTATTCTGCTTCATTCGGTAGCACCAAAAAGATTTTCTAAAAATATATAAATGACAGAAATTGATAAAACACTTGCAATGCAATACAACCCAAACTATAAGATAAGCAGGTGGCAACATCAACAATCTCTTAAGGGGACTAGAGGCCCACATTTAGACCCTGAGGGATTAGAAGCCCGTTCCTAATTCCCAACAGTGTGTGTCTTCACACACTTGGTAAAATGGGAGCATGATCCTCTTGAAAATATTGCTATTCTCTTTCATCTTCACAGCAACACACATACACCCAGAATCTGGGGTATCCCCGCCTTTCACAACATAACCTTTCATGGCTTCATCTCCCAAGGCGGCTTTTTTAGATCGGCAGTGCAATGTTTGACACAACTGAACCCATTTTTAAATGTTCTCTCGTGGCGTACAAGCTTATGTCAATAGCTGACAGCCACTTAGCCGTGTGTGTGTGTGTGTGTGTGTGTGTGTGTGTGTGTGTGTGTGTGTGTGTGTGTGTGTGTGTGTGTGTGTGTAAAAAGTGCTGGTTTGCCAGCTTTACTTAAGATTTTAGTTTCTAAATGACACAATCATCTTTGCCTCCCGTTTTCAGTAGGGCACAAGATTAGATGTCTGGATCAAAGGATCAAAGGCTGTGGGTATTTGTGTGCATGTGCCTTGTTGCTTGCATGTGCCATATGCGCATGATTCGCGCGCGTGCGTGTGTGTGTGTGGATGAGGAGATGTAGCGCTGGCTATTGAGGAGTAGGCTGCGGAAAAGCTGACGAGTACGATGGAGGGGAAGGGAGCTCTGTAAATGGAGCACTGCAGTAAGGTGAGAAGGAAGGGGGGGGGGGGGGCATAAGAAGAGGTAGTGCTGGAAGGGAGCAGCCGGGTGGCGCGGTGCAGGTCGAGATCCCTGCCTGCAAACACTACACCGCTCGTGTTGCTGGGACCGACACAGCCCCTACGTGTTACCAGCAAGGCAGCGGCCCTCCTCCACTACCCACTAACACCCCATATCAAGAGACACGCAGGGAAAAGCATTGAACCAGCAACGCAACACACATGGGGGAAGTTAAATGATTGCGGTGGTGGAAGATGAATCCAAAAGAAAGATGCTGCCGTTTGACAAATAAGGATAAAAACAGAAGGGGGGGGGGGGGGGCTAGGATGGAAAAGCCAAAATGAACAGATGGGTAACAGAGGGTGATGGGGGGGGGGGGGGGGGCTGTCAAGGACAAGCGAGAGTAAACCCAGAGAGAAAGGTGTAGACAGCAGGACAGGTGGAGAGAGAGATGCACAAGCAGACGCTTTCTCAGGAGTGCCACTGTCACCTAGCAACTGTACAAACAAAATTGGCCATAACGTGTGTCACATTTACCTGCCTGCACACAGCCCATGGTTAAAGTCTAAACCGCCTGTTGCTTCATCTTAGCTAATCATTTACCAGCCTGTACTGCCCAAGGTTCATTACCAGTGAGCTCCATCACCACCATCCATCTAAAAATGTTGGCAGATGATAGCATTACATACATTTACATTACAAGATGTATACTAGAAACTAGACGTCTTTACTCCTTGATACTGCACAGACCTCAAATGGCTTAAATGAAAGTCCTGTATTCAAATTGCGTGGAAGTCCCGTCTCTTAAACAGAGAGGTTGTAGTTTGTTTTCCATCTAAAACTCACATTCTGGCATATCACCGTCAGCCCACTGGCTTCAAAGGTTGTTTTTTTTCAACATGTATTTAGGTTACAAGTGTTTCACTAATTTATATTCTACATGCTCCATCAATTAGTGAAAATGGGGCCTAGTGCGTCTGTTTGTCCTTGTTACGTGCGTGCGTGTGCGTGCGCGTGCGCGCGCGCGTGTGTGTGTGTGTGTGTGTGTGTGGTTGCGCATTGATGTATGCACCATTCTGCTAGAGCAGGAAAGGTCGTCGTTTTTTCTCACACACACACACACACTTTTCCCCCCCTCCGTTTCAGTCACGACAAAACATGCACAAACAAATGTATTTCCCATTTCCACCATCATCGTGTATCTTTAACCCTGCAGCATTTACAGGCCATCTCATCATCCATTGAAATCCTCTTTCCTCTGTCCCCCACCTCTACCTCAGACAGGTGCTGCTGTGCTGTCCATTGTCAAGGAGGGAACCAACCGTAGGGGCCCCGCCCATCGCGCCTGTGGTTGCTGGGGACACCGCCACCACCATTTACAAACATGTAAAAAGAAGACCGCTTACAGCCCATCACCTCAGAAAATGCAGACTCCATGTGGAGTGACCAATAGCAGACCAGCAGGTCTCACAAGGCTCATACGAGAAAGAGAAGAGATGTTCTCCTGCATGCAAGGCTTCCTGAACAATGTGATGGTTTGTTAGAACGCGTAGTCCTTAAAAAACCAACAGAGGAACTGCAAAAAGACAAATCCAACTGACAAACATTAATGGTTGAGAGTTTGACTGGTTGCACAGCCACTGCTGGGGAATTTTCTTTCTCCCATCGTATTTTTTATTAACGTTCCTTTGCTGGATGTCTTCAGAAGTTTGTGTTTAGCGTTAGGGGTAAAAGTACACAATCATTCCTCGTTTAAAACCAAAAGCTACGGCTCTTAAACATGTTAAATGATTCAATATGATGCATCTGTAAGTTGTACTCGGTTGGTGTTTGTAGGATCTGCCAAAATCTTGCCAACCAGTAGCGATCAAACAGTATTTTAACAGTGTCAAGTACATTGCATGCTATGCACGTCTTTGCTTTTCATACCCATTGTTTTCCAAACTAAGGGAATGACAGGCGGTCCTTTATTCAAAGGCAGATATTTCTGCAGCTGCGTCATTAATAGTTGAAGAGTCTGGTATCTAGCTTCAGTTACATAAAATCCCTGTCGGTGCTTCTTTTTATAGTTTGTGGTTTTAAAGCAATGCGAAGATCTCACTGATGCAACATTTGTTTTTTCAGTGGTACGATCTTTGTGAATCCTGGTATAAAAATGATTCCCCTTCTATTTCGAATGCAGTACTTAAAACCATTTCAGCATCGTTACTTGTATTAGGTTTTTACAGATCATGTATTAGCTCATCGTTTGGGGCCACTTTACACGGTGAGTTTTTGGCATCTGCCTCAGCCAACTTGTTCACCTGTTGTCTTTTAGCCATGCCTCATCAAGTGCTCTAGAAGTAGGGCTGGGCGATATGAAAGACTTTAAACAATATTCATAAGCTGTGTGTGCAAAAATATGTTTCATGTGCTTTTAAAACAGTTGATTACATTGAAATATATTGTAATTTCAGGTATATCAGATCAAAATTCCTTTGTTTTGAATGAATTGTATTGTCAAGTACAATGTTATGGAGTTTAGCATCCAACCAGATGTGCAAATTAGTGCAGGTATAACATGGCACTGAGTTTGTGCATGTGACAATATAGTTACACAAGTGCAATTAAAAATATATATATATATATACATTTTAAAACGCATTGTGACAAGATGGAAGTCTTATCGTGTTATTATAATCAATAGACAACACGTCAGATTATAATGATTTATGATCAATACGATCCACTGAAAGGATCATGGAGTCATCGCTCAGCCCTATGTAGCAGCCAGCTGAAATTCTAGTAGCCTCATTAATATATGGGCTTGCAGAAAATGCATCAACCAATTTCATATTGCAACTGGATACCAACTGCAACCAGTCTTCCTACTGCAACTGGGCTGATAAACAAGTCTTAACTAATTTCTTATGAAATAATAAACATGGCAATGCAATGACAACCAACCAATGACAATAAGGAATTAATGTGATCTTTGTTTCTTTAACGCTATTTTTTTCTTCCCATTTTTGTAAGTTTTAAACGGCTCATTAAGGGCAAATTCCAGTCAAGTCGGAGAAACAAGGTTTCCACACAACACTGTGGCTTTGGATCGCATCACCCATGTGATGCTGGGAAAATGGTTGCTGAAAACAATGACTACAGTTTGATGAGGAGAACAGCATCCAATTTCATTATCCAGGGATGTTCAACTCTGACGGTTACATGTTGGAAAGCAATGGCACACAAGACTTTTGTATGAATTTGAAAATGATGGGAGTTTTTTTTCTGAATTTTTGAACAAACTTTCTATAGGAGGACTTTTTAAATGAAAACCGATTATGGTGGATGGGGTTGAATATGTGAAGGAACTGTTTTTGCAAGAGATAAGATTTGGATATGTTTTTACTGATGAAAAAAATAAAAATGATTACACAAAAAAATATTTATTTCAATTAAATAACTAACTTGGAATGGTTGATGGTTGAAGGGGAGACATTTCTCTAGTTATAGTGTGTGGGGGGTGTATCTTTCAGACACGCAAGACCTGAGTCAATTATTATTTTAATTATGAATTGTATCCATTTGAAATGAGCCATCAGATCCCCAGGGCATCTGATGTAAGACATGTTCTGTAAACACTTACCTTGTATCCATCTGCTACGAAGCCATTACAAGAAGGACTTTGAATGCAGGGCATGTCAAAATGTCCCCTTTAGATAGTGTGGGCACTACTTCCAATATGCAGCTTGCTTTTGGTATAGAGACAACGCTCTAGAGGTGCCTGGAGTTAACATGGAGGCCAAGGGGATGGAGGAGGGCAGACCGTCCCTGAGAGGCGTGTAAATATACACAATATTTTGGGACAATTGCTCCCGTTTAAAACACAAAAAGGTTCCTGATTGGTTGAATTATAAAGGGGCGGGGTCTTCAATGACAGCGTGGGAACTAAATAATGCATATGCAGTGTATATGTGTATATGCAGATATGATACGGGGTGAAATATAAGTACGTCTTGTCATGGTGAATGTAGACACTTGTGAGTCAACATGTCCGTTCATTTCAACGACTGAACTCATATTCACTTGATTCGACTTATATTGACGCACAACCTGCCAAGATCCTATGCATAGCCGACCCTGAGCTTGCTCTTCACATAGAAAGCAAACAAACTCTGCGTGCTAACCCTGATTCCTAACAACAACAACAACAACAACAGCGAATATCCCAACAGTTCAAGAGTGAATGTCTACCCTGAGGTTAATGGTCTTGGCTGGTGACCCCAGCAATCGCAGGGTTAGCTGTCCAAATCTACAATGTGAAAAAAAAACAATGTGTGGTTTTAAAGGAGATTACTGAGCATAAAGCCATGTTTTTACAGAGGGCCGAGGCTTTATATATTATTCCTACCAATGTGTTCTTCTATGCAGTGACAGCCGGTGGAGTTTTGTCCAAAAATGATTGATATGAATTCACAGTCCCTGCATGGTCCCAATCACAGCTATGATTGTTGGCCACGATGTTCACGTCAAACGGTCATGTCTAGCAGCGTTGTGTCTTCTGTCGCTATTGACAGTCCCCCACTGGCTCCAGTTCAAGAAGAGCAACAAGAACAAACCAGGAGAGAGCATCTGAATCCACACGCAACTCTGAGCACAGGAAACGTTAACGCCTCTCTCCTGCGAAAAGTGTAAAAGTAATGCATGAATAAAACACCAGCAACAATGCTGCGGCTCACTGCTGACATCTCCTCCCCGTACCTCACCTCACGGTTTTCCATTGTCATTTCCTCTCGCTCTGCTCCTCCTGGCCGCGAGCCCGGGCCTCCGCAGGGAGCGCGGTCAAAGGCAAGCCAAGGACACACACACACACACACAAGCAACTGCAGGTACGTCTGTGAGCTGCACCAAGACTCAAAGTAAGCTTCACTGCCAGTGAGAAGTGTTGCATTCACACACACACACACACACACACCTCTGTGGTGGAGCAATAGCTGTCAACATTGGGATCTGATAATAAGGGACATTACCTGGCGCCTCGCTCCGGGCCGTCCGTCCATCCGTTCCCCCCCCCCCCCCCCCCCTACCACTGTCCACATACATTTAGACAAGGGTAGGCCTGCACACAGGGAATCCTAAAATCACCACTTGGCGAACACTTGCTTTAAAATCAGTGCAACAAGAATTGGATTAACTTCCTACATTATGCAAATGGATAATTAGGTGGTTATTAAACGGTTTATAAACCTTCAAAAGGTTGTAAATATGGGAGATTTACAGGGAAAATAAATGGGAGGACAGCAGGAGAGAAGGGTAAAATACGTGAGAATGGCAGGAAAAACGGGAGGGTTGACAGGCATGTGTAGAGCCATGTGATTAACGCTGTGTGCATGCATGTGATTCACAGGCAAGCTGTCTGAGGTAGAGATGGGGGACAGAGGACGGAAATAATTTATCTGGATTTAAAAAAAGACACCCTCGTCAATGTTACATGGTTAAAGAGGCACATGGTAATGGTGGAACTGGGAAATATGTTTTATGTTAATGTTTTATGTTGAACCATGGAAGGAGGAGACCAGTGAAACAAAGTGAAAAAGCTGCAGTCGCCAAGTACACCTCACTCTGAATTGAACTGCCCCTGAAGAACAAAACACAAATCCCACTTTCAGTACATGATCAATATTTTAGCATTTAGCATTTCCTTTAATCGTTTTGAAAACAACTCACCCTTATGAAAGTTTGCTAAATGCCCTAAATGTAAAAAAAAAAAAAAAAAAAGCCTGAGCCACATCTGGTGGTTCTTGCACTGTCAGGGAAACCTGAGTCAACACAAATCAATACATGGTGAGTACAGTTTAGTCTCACCATCGAGTGCTTCAGTTAATCCCCTTAGAAAGTGAACTCATCAACTTGACTTGCCTTTGTTGCAGATGTTTGTACAAATCCTCCAATGGACTCATGGTAAAATACGCAAGTTATAAACATAAAAATGTACAAATTTGTCATTGAATTTTGTCATACTAAAGCAGCTGAAGCTGTTCAGGGTTGTCAAACCTAATTCTATAAAGACAAGCATGTTGCTCACCAATATTCATTGGAGCAAACCATCTACCAAACTGTGTAAAGCACACAACAGTTGTGTTGAAACAAAATACTTCAACAAAAATCTTCCCACAAACCGTTGAGACAGTTGACACCGAGTTGACAGTAACGCACCCTGCCAGAGGGCAATCAAATAAAGCATTGCTGAGAATAAAACCACATGGCACAGAATTCAACATCAAGCAGCAGCTTCAAATGTATTGAAAGTTGAGAAATTGGAGGGTTTACGAGTGTATGCGCGTAAATCACTAAGTGTAGCATCACTCAATGACTAAAATCCTCCAATTTTAGCATGCCGCCATTTTAACAAGCCTGAACCCACCAGTTAAACATTAAACCTGACCTTAACGCACCCAGTCAGTCGCCCAGCAGTCAGTCTTTCATCTCTGAAAGATGGCCTTTACTCTGCGGACGTCACAATTGATGACTTGCGTACGGCAAGCCGTTTTAACATTTAACCATTTTACTTGATATCAAAATTCGTGGAAATTTGATATCAGGTTTTTGAAAATTGTGAAACTTCTAGTGAAATTTGATAAACCTGATATCAAAGTTCAACAAATTTTGATGTCAAGTAAAATGATTAAATGTTAAAACGGCTTGCCACACTTGTGTAGTACTGTACACACCAATACCAGTTGACAGTGGGCTGCACCGGCCTAAACCAGAGGCAGCATTGCACATGGTTGGATGACGTAAACCGGAGAGGCCGCCGATACCTTATGTTGTGATTTGTCCCCTTTATTTGACCTATAATCCATGAATCTGATGCATTTAGAAAAAAACAGCTCAGTGGATGGGGAGGTTCGCAGGGTTACGCAAGCCCAAGAGTGAAAGTGGGTCAACTCGTCCGTTGACCCCAGTTAATACAAAACAACACTGCACTCAAAACACAAGCTGTAATCAGCGACGCCAAAGTGCCCATAACAGCAGGGGTCCGGGATAGCGGCTGCACGCGTCTGCGAGGAGATAGAGTGCAGAGCCCAAACCCACAGCAACACCAGCCAACAACAGCCCAACCGGACCCAAACCACTTCAACCAGCTCATGGAGAAATGGGATTACTCACTGCGGTGGCCCTCGTTGGCGGCCACGTGTGTCCGGGTTGCTCAGTCACGCAACAACAACAACAACAACCACACAACCACACACACACACAGACACACTGAGTTTGGTAGCGAAGTGAAACAACATGAGTCCTTGTCTACTTGCTACACTAAGTGCTGTAGCAAGACGTTTTAGCTTTTAATGGTCAGAATTGAATTCTTGCTAGGAATTAGATGACTAGTAAGAATGAGGAAATGTAAGATATATATTCTTTAATTCTTACTCGTAAGAATTCAATTCATCACTCGTAGAAATGTACCTTTTAGGCCTTCTAGTGGGCTAATGGTAGGCTAATATAGGACTGGTCAAAATGACTAGAAATAATTAAATGTTTACTTGTAAGAATGAAAATGGTGCTGGTCAACATGTAATTCTTTCTAGTAACTAAACTAGTAAGAAAAAAACATCGGTTTTCGCCGTCCGACGCAAAAAGAGTCCACACCCCCGGGTGCAGGTGAATTTCACTGGAGGCCGTGTGGAGTGTGTGTGGTGATAGCTGGTTTATCCTGGGTGCCATGATTGCCATGACAGCCCCACCCAGACCCAGAGTCTGACTCAGGCCAGGTGAGGCTGCAAACCAGCCATCAACCACACACACACACACACACTGCACAGGCCGCTAATGAGACGGGTCAACGTAGGCCTGCTGTGATTGGCTGCGAGCGGGAAGCTCTAGACGAGGGCGTCAATTAACCGCCTGAAGAAAATAAAAAACACTCAAACGATCATTTCCTCCCTTATTCTATTACTTGGGCTGCGTACGATGTCAACGTTATAGCAGGCTATAATAGGCCTTTATTTGTTGTTGAGTATAATATTGAATCATTCGTCTCCTGCCTTTGTTTGAAACCTGTAGCACAGCGGCGCACCATTGCTGAATACACGGAAAGCTGCCCCTGCCAGCCAAATGGACTTTGTTGTGTAGATAAATATAGACTTCTGCTAAAACATTTCTACAGTTGATGTCATTCACTTGCGTCAATGCAGGAAGGACGTCCAGGAATAAGCCAAGTCTCTGGGCCTGTGTTGAAAAAAAAAAGCAAGCGGTTTCCTTCACAAGTCGGTCAAATATAAATAAATAGGTAGGTCAATCACTGGGGGACATACAACTCGGCTATATCAGGCAAAATCTCACCCTGATGAGGCGCTGAAGCCTATCAGGCCTATAGTTGGTCTTCATTTCCAAGGATTAATGATCTTTTTTTCCCTGTAATTCTAGCATCAAGCTGGCTACTCAAACATTTTGTATTTGAATTGTTAATAATTAACATGGCGTCCAGGAACCCGGTTAATTGTTACCCCATTAACATGCTCTGTACTTGAGGGTCAGCCGCTGTGAAATCGATTCCGTACAACCGCAAAATGTCAACAGCCTCCGAACGCACATTATAACATCACTTATATACATTCCCGCTCTCAAACACACCAGAATGCCGTCGGTGTGAGTGAAGAAGACCGACGGGAGGAAACTGAGAAAACAGAGGCCTGCAGCTGTGAGGTCATCACGACACGCCGGGACAGGTCTGCTGTCTCAGCGCGCCCGCCTGAATCGGTGCGCTGTGGATTCATGCCTGGCATTCCAGATGATGTACAGTATGTTGACGATGTTGTGTAATGTGTGTGTGTGCGTATGTAACGTGCGCAAGTATGTATTTAACATGAAGAAGTCGAGCGTCAAAAAGGAATAGACGAATGACGGGGGGGACAGCAGCGATCTGAGGCCGGATATGGTCACCAACACTCGTGGTGTGATACTGCCACATATGAGCTTAAACGTATGAGCAGCGAACGAGAATATTCATTCAACGATAATTGAAGATTCTGGTTCACACTCAGACGGTGACACGTTAGACATCAGTGTCAATGTTGTCATTACCATTGTAATGCAATTACTGCACTCACCTAATCTGTGACTAAGTGGATCACTGGCAGAAGTCCTGTTTTCATGAATGCAGTCTTACTCGTCGGAGTGTGTGTGTGTGTGTGTGTGTGTGTGTGTATGTGTGTAAGTTAAGCTGACGCGGTAGGATGGATGTATGCATGTGTGTGCGTGAGTGTGTGTGTGTGTGTGTGCATGTGTGTGTGTGTGTGTGTGTGTGTTGGGGGGGGGATACGGGGCAGGTGGGTGATTATTGTTGCACTCCTCCTTTTCCTGGCAGTGGGACTCACTCACAATTACACAAACACAAATGTGTGTGTGTGTGTGTGTGTGTGTGTGTGTGTGTGTGTGTGTGTGTGTGTGTGTGTGTGTCTCTCATTCATTTTTAAAGGCCAAAGAGAGGTTTAAACC
Source organism: Merluccius polli (assembly GCA_030340625.1). NCBI lineage: Eukaryota > Metazoa > Chordata > Actinopteri > Gadiformes > Merlucciidae > Merluccius > Merluccius polli. The sequence goes on from JAOPHQ010003739.1 coordinate 29,071, forward strand.
CGTTAGGAGTCCCGGGAGGGAGGAGAAAGCAGTGGGAAGGAGAGTAGAGGAGAGAGTGAAGAGAGGAGCGGAGATGAGAGGAGAAAGAGAGAGAGAGACGAAAAGAGGAAATGAGGAGACAAGACTAGGGAGGAGAAATAGGTGAGGACATGTTGAAACACAATGCCACACTTCTGCATATAGTTGGTTTTTCAATCTGCCTTGTTCGTTCCGCACGCCTCTACCCCTTATTCTGCACACACACGCACACGCACACGCACACACACACACACACACACACACACACACAGGCAAGATCAGAAGGAGAGAACCCGGTACAGGTTTTCAGCGAGACAGCGGTGTATCGTACAGCATAACACGATTTGCCTCCCAAACTAAACACATTAGAAAGTCTTATCTGACCGGAGCTGCACACATATACGCTGTAGACTTCAAGTTAACATGTTAAAAATACACAGTCCCATAAAGCTCAGCTAAGCAAGGGGCTGTGTGTGTGTGTGTGTGTGTGCATGTGTGTGTGTGTGCATGTGTGTGTGGTCATACTATTTCCTGGAATCATCTGGAAACATAGTTGACCCTGTGGCTTTTGTGTCCACTGACTCTCTGGACACATTGCCCACCTACAAAGAACCGCTAACTATAGCTGTGAGCCCCCCCCCCCAAAAAAAAAATGGACTGATAAATAAACGATGTAATAAATGATGTGTTGAGACGTTGTTGTCATTATAAACATACATTATTGTTTTGTGATATATCGCTCTCGAAATGTACAGTAAAGTGGTCCAATTCTTTTTTTCCCCCCTGAAATGACTTCCGTCCATCATCTAATAATAGTTCCTCTCTCGTCGTACAAATATATATATATATATATAATATATAGAGTATAGATATATTTATATATATAAAGCTATAGACCCCACATCTATTTCCAGCAGGGCTGTGAGTTCAGCGTGAGGTCTCTGTGTCTGAGGTCTCTGTGTCTGAGGTCTCTGTGTGTGTTTAAGGTCTGCTGTCCGAAGCCAAGCCGTGTTCCCCATGCCGACCGCTGCGGCCGGTAAGGGCTTGCGCGCTTTCGCTCGCTGTTCACCGCGATTGTATTAAAGCGACGGCGGCCCGCTGCTCTTCGGCAACATCGCCCTGGGAGAGGCCGGACCATTAGTTACTCCTCCGTTAGCCGCTAATGCCTCAACCCTTCTCTGACCTCTGACCCTGTTCAGATGTCTCTCCAGGCTTCAACGGTTGGCCGGAGCGTCAAGTCGGTCAAACAGTTTTTTTTCTTTAAACACTGGCACAGCCCCCCCTCTCCCCCCCCCCCCCCCCCCCCCCCCCACCCAGTCCAAGTCCTTGGGTGACCTTGTTGTTCAGGGGGGATGTGCCAGCTGCAAGATGTGGTATTTTTAATTAAGGTGCAGAACTGCACAATCATCGTGTTTCCACTGATCCATCGCCATCCTCCTCATATTTAAATTGACTCTCTTTATTTTATTTTATTTTATTTTCAATACCCTTTTACTGCTCTCTTGGGTGAGATTGTGTTAACTAGCTGTGGGCTAGTGCGGACCAGAGGAGGTCAACAATGTGTGTGTGTGTATGAGTATGAGTGTAAGTGTTAGTATGGGTGTGTGTGTGTGTGTGTGTGTGTGTGTGTGTGTGTGTGTGTGTGTGTGTCTAAAACCAAGACGTTTCCTATAACGGCAGTGCATGTTGTGTGCCATAAGCTTGAGTTAACCGACGAATGACCGTTACACATGGCTCTACTTCACGGCACAGGGGAGCAGGGCAAGGGGAGGAGCGAGCGTCTCTCTCTCTCTACTCGGATCAAGAGGAAGAGGACCTTCATGTAATTGTTGCTTCTTATTGGCTCAGATGAGTTCAGATGAGTGATATCATGTGGCAAGATGTGTGCGCGCATGCACACACGCGCACACACACACACACACACACACACAGGTTATGCGTTATTCATAGTTGTTCCTGTCACTGCATGTTTGTGAATGAGCCAGAAGAAGTGTTCATGCAGGACCATAATATGGCCTCTGTCTCTTGTAGGGAGACCAACAAACCACAAGTCTCACTGTTTGTCAGTGTGATCAAACAGAACTCATTTGGACTCAATTCTGGCAACCAGTGTTAAACCACACACACACACACACACACACACACACACACACACACACACACACACACACACACACACACACACACACACACACACACACACACACACACACACACACACACACACACACACACACACACACACACACACACACATTATAGAAAGATGCTCTGACAGAGACTGCCAAACAGACGGACAGCAGTATAAGTTGGATCATTAGCTGTGCGTGTGTGTGTGTGTGTGTGTGTGTGTGTGTGTGTGTGTGTGTGTGTGTGTGTGTGTGTGTGTGTGTGTGAGCGCGTGTGTGTGTGCGGTGGCAGCCCCTTACAGAGGAGGCAGATGTTTATTCGGATCATTATTGGATGAACATCTCCTTGCATCACAAACTGCATCCATCTCCATGACAATCTTCTTCATTACTCAGGGGAGGAATAGTTCCAAGGTTGCCATGACCACCAAACTTAAAGATACAGGAGATACAGTAAATGCACTTATAGTAGTAGTCACCGAAAATCACGTGTACAGTTTGAGCTCATCTTTGGCTGGCCTGTATCCATCACCAAATGTTGGCTCATTTTATATTATATAATACAACACAGCGCAATACTGTAGTGCATTAGACATCTCCCATACACACACATAGCCTTGCTCTCTCATTACAGAGAGTTGTTCTCTCACTGTGGAAGAGTTTGTTTGCCCCCCCCCCCCCGCCCCTCCCATGATCCCAGACTGTATTTTTACAGTGGAGTGAGCTTAAGATCATGCCGTCACCACAACTTATTAAAAATATAGGTAAAGTATTCATATTAACCGGCCCACCGTGTGTTGCGCGAACCTCTGACCTCCGCAGTAAGAGACGGATCCAGAAAGTTCGACGGTGGAAGAGCGGTGGAAAATGAATGAACCCGCAGCTGGGTCGAAGCGACCCAACCAGCCGTTCAGCTTCGAAAGAACCCCTCACAACCCCTTTGACCCAGCAGGAGCAGCACCCGACTTTGTGTTTACAGCACCCCAAGAAACAACCCAGAGTTAGGGAGGCACAGTGGCCCTAAACTCATGTTCAGGCTCCCTCACAGTCTGCTTGTTCTCCTTGTTGCATTCACAAATACATTAACATTAACATAATAGTTACCTCAGGAATTCTTCAAAGCACACAGACAGACAATAGACACAAGGAAGACACTAGAAAAAAAATTGTCCTACCAAGGTTTTGTACAATAGGTTTAAAAGAGTCCGATGAAACAAAAGTGTCACATAAATCTTTGTTTTTGTGTTCCAGATGGTACGGCTTCATCACTGGAGAGACCACACGCACTTCACACCGTCAAACTTCTTAACATCATGGTTTGCTTTTTTTTTCAAGACAAAGTGAACGAAGGCCATGACCTAAAGAGTAGCATACTATATCTAGCATACCAACATATAGGCTTAAATTAGATTAATCTAAGCTTATTTTAAAGCCTAGAATTCTGCCATTGCTGCTGTTACAATACGCTTAAGGGACCCAGAGTCTTAGGCTATATCACCAGTTTTAACTTCAACAATAGAAGTGGTGCTCATGGCCTGAGCTATAGGCTGTGTGATCTGCACCGCTCCATGGCTGCACCATGGCAGCTCTCAGCGGGGACTCGCCATTATGATGCCGTCACAATGGTTTTGCAAGACCACGATAGGTTTTGAAAGACCACTGCAAAAAACAATTTCCATACTAAGAGAGAGAGAGATGGACGAGAGAGGTTCAGAGCAAGGGGGAAGACGGGGCGAGAGAGAGAGAGAGAGAGAGAGAGATAGCCAGGATGTATTTTAGAGAGTTAAATTGATTATGGGATCATGCTTCTCCCCGACTAAAAACATGTTGACAAAAGCCAGCCTGTATCCGAGCCGCTGACCTCTCTCACCCTCTCTGCTCCTTTCCACGTTTTGAAGTGCTGTGCGTTTTGAAACACGACCCCTCCCTTCCCCGCTCCCTGATGCTCTCCGAGTGGTTTACATTGAACCTGAAGTGTTAACACACAAGTCCTTTCGATTGGTACACAAACCGTGAATGTGTCTTCAATGGGTTGAATAGAATACCATACGATGCAATTCAATTAAGACTCAAATGAATAAAGCCAGCCAGAAGAGCGCTTGGATCATAAAAAGACATTGCAACACAAAATGAACAATGCTGCAGACGCCGAAGATCAACGAGGAAACCCGGGGCCAGATGTCCTCAGACAACATCGCCGCGGGTAATGTGCTCCGTGGCAGAAGGTAAGTGCACCTTCATTATGCCTCCATGTCATAATTCACCCTCTAATGGACGCCACGCTGAAAGGCAGCCTAATCAGCACTTCTCAAAATCAATTAATACACAGAGAGAGAGAGAGAGAGAGCATATGAATCATTGGGCCGATCTGGAAAATCCTAATACGATATAGATTAAAGGCCTTGAGAAGACTTAGTTTGATTGCTGCCGATTGCTGCTTCGATCTGTTTTGTGTCACCGAGAGTGCATCAGGGTTATGCGCACGCCGTATCCCTGTAGTCTGTGGACAGTGGTCAGGGTGGAGAGTGTGTGACACACACAGGCTGGCAAGACTGGGCTGTTGGTGGTGGTGACAGTGATAGAATGTGTGTGTGTGTGTGTGTGTGTGTGTGTGTGATGATGGAATAATTAAACACCTTGGGAAACCATGGGAAATCAGTGCATTTTTAGTGCCGTGTTGTCACCGGCTTTCTATTGGTCGAGGGAAGGGTTAGCCCACCCAAGACGACTCGCAGGATGACCTTATCTCTGCTCATCTCGAGTTCACCGCCCCTCGGACAGTCGGTATTGAGCTGAAATGACAAAAAGCAGGTGAAAAAGAGGTGGAGTCAGTAGAAACTAGGTCATATCACACATTTCCCGATGTACTGTAATTAGCGACCACACACGCCGCAATATACTGTAGGTGTTTATGAACATGGGGGATTGATTCCAGTGTGAGGGGAAAGATATTGAAATCAAAGAGTCGCCAGGAAACACGATCGCCGCCGGCGGTGTTGAATACAGAGCCCATGTGACTTTGTAATTAACTGGCCACACACACACACACACACAAGCCCACTGAGGTTGGTGTGCCAGTGTTGAGTGTGTAAACAGATATGATTCATGCCATACAGTAGCATCATCATCATCATCATCATCATCATCATCATCACAGGCTTCACACCTCAAATCAAATCAGATGTGTTTCTCCTCCACACCCCAGGCTCTCTTGGACCGTTTTAGAAAATAAGCACCCATTTTCTATTTAATAAATAACTATTTTTCAGATGAAAAGAGATATCAAATAATACACACACATATATACATATATACATATATATATAGGATACATACATGCATACATACATATACATACATATACATACATACATATACATACATACCGTATACACACAAATTAAATAAAAACAGATGGAAGGAACCAGAGCTGGTTTTGGCGGCGGGCGTCATCCCGGACTTGATGGAAGATGGCTTGGGTGACATCATGAGTCACGCTACAGCGGGTTCATTCTGACTCACAACACATTACACACACACCGCTCTGTAGTCCGAGATAGCTTCAAGACTTTTAGACTGAAACTCAAACCCTCAGCACACATCTCTGATGAACAACCAACGAAACACTTGGAAAATAAGCCAAAGAAAGAGGTTTACATCCATCCATAGCCACTGTGAATGACCAGTAACTGATACATTTGAAGAAATTAACACTTTCATTTACCAGCACATAACACATTCACCACCCACCGCAAATCTCAGAAATTTAAATTAACAACACAGTCATGAGATGGCAGCTAAAACGAGGTCACCTCCACGAAACGGATGAAACGCATTATACACAGACGATCAGCCCGAGTCGGGCGGGAGCTTTCATTTCCTCACATCGGGGTTTAAAAGGGTGAGAATGAAGGCGCAGGCCTGGAGATGGCGTCCGGTAATGAGATCATCGGAGTGGACCTGGGAGCCTCACGCTGCTGAAACCATACGTCTCCCTCTCTCCCCCTCACCTCTCTGGGAGGGAAGGGGGAGAGACGAAGGGAAAATATACCTTTTTCTTTTGGTCAAGTAAGCAGACTCACAGCCACAATTGACAAACGTGATTTATTGAAAAGGGGGAAAATTACTGTACATTTATTATATTTTTATGCCTCCAAACATTACGAGTACAGATAAATAAAGCCTTAATATTTATTTTAAAAAAATCATCTAACAAAAGAAAAATCCACAGTCTTTAATACTTCAAATGTTCAAATTTTGTACATAAAACATATTTACACAATTTGTTGTTCTGCCTCTTTTTTGCTTTACACACTTACAAAAGGAAACTATATAGTCTTCTTGTATTTAGTACAAACAACATTGTTAAAAAAGCTTTGGCATACAGTGCAAAACTGTAAGGTCTAATGAGATCTGAAATCATTTCACAATGTTCTAGTGCATTTTCATTGGGAACATGATTGTTGACAAGTTGAGAGATTGAATTATAGTCGTTTGTTTTTTAATCCTCTCTCCCGTTATGAAGGAGCTTATCTGTAGCTTTGCAAGGCCTTATGTGCATATATGTGTATTGATATGAAGAAAGGATAGGGCAGTTTTTCCGGTTTGAAATCTATACTGCTGCTACACTTCGACTGCGGGAGAAAACTGAGAAGAAGAGAGTTGTGTAGGTTTGCATGATGATTAATACAATCTTGAAGTCCCTTTGGGGGGCTAGGGGGTGTCATAAATATATGGTCTGTAAAGCCCTTTGAGACTGCAATTGTGATTAAGGGCTATACAAATAAAATGTGCTTGACTTGGCCTTGAGTCACGGCAATTAGCACCCAAGCCTCCTTAAAATCCCACATAGAAACTGCTGCTTTGCTGTTTTTTGCCACAATTATTTACACTCATCTTTACAAAACTATAACACGTAACCCTCCCCCTGCTCTTTAAAAACATATAAAACAGTAACAATGAAAGGTGGACTCTGAAGTCTGGATTGTCCAAAGGGTTGTGATATGGTTGTGTATTGATTATCTGATCGGTTATGAACATCCAGAAATTCAGAAAACAGACAAGTTGCCAATTAAAAATTGATGAAAAAAAGAAACCTCGATCCATCTTTCAAACACACTTTCAAATAAATAACAAATGTGACTCATACTGTAGCTTGCATTTCAGACCATTAATAAAAATGAATATAGCCGCTTGACATATTTAGTGGCCCAATCCTCCGAGCTTAGCTCAATAGTTACACAACCGCCCCGAAGGCCATGTTCTCCTCTACAGGGCCATCTGTCGGCCAAACAGAGAAGACAGGTTCACTGTTCAAAACTCAAGCCTTCCCTCATTTACAGTGACGCCATGGCATTGTCTTTGGAATCGATCACCAAAGACATTTCATCAGCAAAATGAAACAACCTCTAATTAAGTACACACCTACCACAATAATTGTGTTTAGTAATGTAACTTGAAATGCATGAAAATAAAATGTAGGACTCTTTTCTGGAACTCAACTCAACAGTCTCGTAATCCTCATTGTCATAATTTGAAACCCTGAAACAGACAGTATTTGTATTTTGTTATGCTATTTAGACGTAGCACACAAGGGCCTCAGATCAACGCTCGGCTTGTAGTTTTTGCACACATCTGCTCCCCTCAGCAAAAAGAGCTTGGGATGAGAGGTGGCTGGGGAACATAATCGTATCTTTAGACTGCAGGGGCTAAAATGTCCAACATCACTCACCCTGGCACGGAAACATGAAGAGGAGAGAGATCAATGCGGTGCAAATATACTGCTCTCTGTTGCAATCTTCCCCTGACTATAGAGGAGGAAAACGGCCAACCTCCAGGGATCACTAGTGTGTGTGTGTGTGTGTGTGTGTGTGCTGGCTTGCCTGTGCGCATGCAGAAACATCACAAGAACAGGCTGTGGAAGATCTGTGGGAGGAGGGCTACAGAGGGGTAAATAAGGATTGGTTCAGGGAGGATTTTTGCTTTTGGCTTAGCTAGCTTCCTAAAATCAATTTTATTCCAGGTTGTTTTAAAGTAACTTATTATTTTTTTTTACAATGTTCTCTTTACTGTCGAGTTCAAGGCATGGCTCTTGTTGGCGAGGCATTACATTTGCATATTCTTTCAATTAAATTAACCGGATAAGGACCAAAGAACAAAAATAAAGCTAAAAACTTTTACATGAGCAGGCTGAGAAAAAATATGTAAAAACAATAAAACAGAGTATTGCCGCACACAAACCCAACACCGACAATTTTGTTCCCCCCCTCTCTAGATTCAAAGAAATCTAGCTGAACATGTACAAAAAAAGGAAGTAAACTAATCGATTGTCTTGCATTTAGGCAACGGAAACACAATGGGGCTTTGCTGCGATATCGTAAAACATAAGTGTACTTCAATCTAAAGTGCTTTTAACAAACCTTTTTTGGTAGCCCTCATCTTGATCGTATTGCATCGCAGTGATAAAATGAAAGGTGGGCAGGATCGGGGCGAGGGTGAGGGCGAGAGAGAGTCCTGCTGCATTGCACATTTTCATATTGGTGATATTGGTGAGGTCACAGCAGCGACTGTGCTACTTTGTTCATACAGAATGCCAACATTGATTTTTGAGTCCTACAGACCGGTAGATCCATTTACTCAAACCGTGTAGACATGACAAACGGTGGGGAGGGAGGGAGGGAGGGAGGGGAGGCGGAGAGGGAGAGAGACAGCAGCCGATGGGGGAGATGCGGTCGATGTGTCCCGTCGTTATAAAAACATCCTTCCATGAAACACAGGGAGACCCAGACAGGTGATGCTTTGTTTGCTGGCATGCTAGCTGGAGGTGTTGAGAGTTCATTCATTTGGGGATGGGGGGGGGGGGGGGGGGGGGGGGGGGGTTCTTGACCAATTAAAACTTGCAGAGGGCAGTCATGTTGGAGCCGTTCCACGTAAGTCTGCTTCGAATGCTTTCCCTCTCCTAATGCGTGGAAACTAGATCAGGTGATCACCCGAAACGAGAATCATGGGAAAGTGAGTTTTAACGTGGATCAGGGCTTTACCAGAGGAAATGTAAAAGGGGGGAAAAAGAAATATGGATCAGTTTACAGAAGCGACCTTTTGTCCAGATGTCCATCTCCCTTGCTCTCGTCCTCAATGCCATTCAAAGACATGATCCTTCATTCAACAAATCCCTTTATCCCTAGGACCCCGAAGGGACACTGTTAGGTCATGTCTCTGTCCCAGATCATTTTTATATAGGCCAACCTTCTCTGACCTTGCAACCTCTGACACCACACACATACACAAACCTCATCTTACTACAAAGATGGCGGAAAAATACTGGACTCTGACGATAGTTTAGGGGTCTATGTAAGGTAGCAGACGCAACACCAAAAAGGGATTTGCGTGTGTCGGGTGAAAAAAAAAACCTCCCATCTTTCGAAAATAAAAAAAAGAAACACGGTTTAACACAAAATTCCTACCTCACACCGAGCTCTCTCCTTAGCTATTGCACCCTGGCAACCAATCACAATATACAAAAAAACATGCTAGTACTTATTGTGGTAATGCAGAGGAAATTATTGTGGTAGCAACAGAGACAAGACAATAGGTGGTTAAGTTATTATTGCTTCTTTCTTAAAGCTTGACAGTTGCTATTTTTTGGGAAGAATCTGCACCAAGGGACCGCCACGCTACCAACACGCTCTATAAGGCTCTGAACACATCTGGTGGCTGTTTATCACTCTCTTCTTGAGGAGGAACCAAAGAAAACAATACAAAGCTGCTTGTTTTGACTGTGTTCTTCTTCATGTTGCACATACTGTGTGTATGTTTTATATCTGCTGGTGCTACGGTCTCGTTCCACATCTCCGAGTCATCATCCCAGTTACAGAACTGAAAAGTTCTGCGGTTCTGTGACCAACCACTGTTTTTTGTTTTGTTCAAACGTCTGGAGGCCTGAGAGGGAGGAGACACGCTTTCCACTCCCCGGGCAAACGCACACGCACGCACGCACACACACACACACACACACACACACACACACACAGATGGAGTAATGATAAACTGCCACCAGGTCTCATTGTTTCAACTCCAGAGTGGTCTGTGGGGGGGGGGGGGGGGGGGGAGTCGATCCAGAAGGGGTTTTCTGAGTGGTAGCAAGAAAGTGCATGTGGCCCAGTGCTACCTGCACTGGGTGGTCCGTCTGGAAGGAGCTGTAGAATGGACCATCCGTGCTTAATAAGACTTCCCTGGTGCCCTCCAGAGAGAGGGCAGAGAGGAAGGTGCTGTCCACAGACTGATGTCTTCAACACCAGGAGGGGGGGGGGGGGGGGGTGTTTGGCTGTCCCTCCACATCGCCACTCCCATCAGCAGAAGAAGATTTCTCCATCATTCTGAGGTTCAGACATCACGGTGGCCTGGCCTTCCAAGAGATAGAGAAACCAAGAGATGAGCAATTTACATTCACCTCTTATGTGGTGAACCTAAGATAACCGTTGTACTGGTTGCTACTCAGGGTCCAAAATCTACTTTTAGAATTGTGTCTTTCTACCTGCAAGAGTGGAAATATCTACTTGCCAAGCAGTTGTTTCAGTATGTAACCCTGCATTTTTTTACCTGTGTAATGGTCAAATCTATCTGCCATTGGCTGGTATTAATTTTGAATCCTGGTCCTACATCTGGTCCAATAGCCTTGTGTGGACTGCATCGACACAAGGATATTTCCTGAATGCTGATGTTTCTATGTGTAATCTAGGCTCTTTACAGACACCTTTTTATTGTACAGTTTACTAGTGCTGGCCGACTGTGTGTTCACTGTCAATAGCCAATTACGTGCTTACAGATCCAGCCGCATGATTGGTCGAAACGAATATGAAGCGAAACCAAGTGAAACGCCTCGTTCACCCAGAGTTGAGCTCGTCTGCTATCAGACTTCAGATGATTCATCTAAAGTCTGATTAGTGAGACTAAAACAAAGACGGCAGATTGAATGGAATGGAGTTTTTCTTTTTACGTTTTACGTTTTAAGTGGTACCTGTCTCTTCCCGCTCGCCTCCTTTTCCCTTCTTCTTCTTCTCCTTCTTGCTCTTGGTCTTGGCCAACTGCAGGAGTCTGTTGGGGAGCTGGGAATCCTTGTCCCCTCCCTGGGTTTTGGAGGACGAGGACGAGGAGGACGAGGAGGAGAAAGGGTTGAAGTTTTTGCCCATGCGCTTGGATCCTATGCGTAGGAAGGGCTCTTTGGTTGGTGCCGAGGAGGAGAGCTCCACCTGAAAAGTCGCATCGTTGTATTTGAGACACCAGGTGTACACGGCAGATACGAAACACACAATATCACCCCTTTCATCCCATTGCACAATGGAAGGTGTTATTATATTGAACAAAGGAAAGTGAAACTGAAAACAAAAATCCTGGTCAGACTCTTTATTTGGCATGTGACGACATTAACTTGAACTACCCATTCTGCAGCAACATGCGTAGACATTACCTTCCTAGACATGCATTTATTTCCTGATCCATCTCGGGCTGTAAGCTAAAAACAACTGCTTTGTGGCTTCCCAGCATGAGACTGGGCTAGGCAGGGGGCAGGGGGCTGTACCTCTTTGACTGGTTCTGGCTCCAGGTCCAGGGAGCCGGAGCTGAGGAAGCGCAGGGAGTCTTCTGAGGTGGTGGAGGACGTCCGCTGGAACTTCTGCGGCAGACCGGACTGCAGGCAAGGGGCGGGAGGGGAAGAGACACACTGGGGTTATTTGTAAGCAGACGCTGGAGGAGGAGGGATTGTGGCTCTAGGACACAATTAGTAAAAACTCAGCCTCCAGCATTTTCTTTGGGACATTTTATCTGGTGGCCAGGGTCCAAAATGGCAACAACAACAAAAAAACCGCGTCTTCCACAGTCTCGCTCTTTTTGTCTGTCTCTTTCAATACATCAATCTGTCATGGTCTCTTGTTTTAAACATTTTTTTTGTGTCTTCGGGTTTCATGAATTCATTTGTTATGAATTAATCATTAATGTATTATAATTAGGATTAAGAACAACACTAATCAAGAATAAAACAAAGACTAAAAACAACATCAAGACTGCATCCATTAATATTCACACACACCTCCAGCCACTCTGTCTCCTTCCGCAGTACCTCCCGGTCCCTCTCCAGCCTCCTCTGCGCCTCCCGCAGCCGCTCCAGGTCCCTCTGGTACTCCTCCTTCCTCCTGTGGAGCTCCTCCCGCTCCTCTTCCAGGGCCCTATGTGCCCGCGCCGCCGCCTCCTCCTCTGCTCGCAACCGTGCCTCCCGCTCACCCAGTGCCCGCTCCCGGACCTCCCACTCCTTCTCCCGACGCCGCCGCTCCTCCTGGTGGGCCGCCTGTTGCTTCTGTACCCGGAGAGGAGGAGGAGGAGGTGGTGAGTACAGACACCAAGAGGTATTGTTCTGACTGACTGGTTAACTGTATGGAACTGTATCATTGTTTTAACTGACTCCTAGCGCTAGAATTGAAGGTTGACCCAATTATGTCAGTTTGACAGTTTGCCTCCTTGCAGAGCGAGTAGTAACACTGGGAGTGTGAACCAATGAAAAGGTTGGTTTATATACAGTATATAGCCTATATATATATATATAAATAGGCTTTCAATCATGCACACATTTTCAATGCCTACACCACTGATGGTGGGAGACCTTTTCAACCATCCAGACAAAGAGCCCCTTGACCCGCACGGAGGTCCTTGGCGTACCTGTAGGCTGGCCGCCTCCTGCCTCTGCCTCTCCAGGCTTCTCTGCTTCTCCTGCTCTATCAGCGAGGAGGGCCTCGAGGAGGAGGAGGAGGAAGAGGAGGAGCTTGAGGCGTGAGACAGGGAGGACGACGAGCTGGACGAGTGCCTGGAGGACGGCTGGGCGGCCAGTCGCTCGCTGAGGGCCTGCCGCTGGTCCTCGATGTAGCTGTCCTGTTGCACCACCACAGCCTGGGGGGGGGGGGGGGGGGGGGGGGGGGAAGCAAGGAGGGAGGGGGGGCAGGGTTAAGTTGGACTCCACTCTCGACATTGTGTTGGAGATAGGAATTGATCACGTTGGAGATAGGGGTTTATTGATGAGGTGAGTCAGGGAGTGTTTTTTTTATGCAGAGCTGAACGCAGAAAAGGGACATACAGACAGGTGTTAAAGTGACATTATCTCAATGAGCATAACCCTAGAGGAAAAGTGTGTGTGTGTGTGTGTGTGTGTGTGTGTGTGTGTGTGTGTGTGTGTGTGTGTGTGTGTGTGTGTGTGTGTGTGTGTGTGTGTGTGTGTCCGTGTCCGTGTCCATGCCTACCTGCAGCGATGTCAGCAGATCATGAAGATGCCCCACACTGTGCTGGACCTGCTGGTATTAAACGGTATCAGCTTATATTTTCAAATAAAAGAAAAATATGGTTCACCTTTCAGCCTTTTGGAACACTGCTTGATCATCTCTCTGTATTTGTTTGGGTGAAGTCTCACAGCCTCACTAATCTCCATCCTCACTGAAGATAAACATTGTGCCTTTAAGCTACTCTTATGGGAGTAGAGCTCAGCCACGCAGCCAAACACTTACCTCATTGTTTCTCTTGAGCAACATCTGAAGGCTGGTGTTAGCTCCCTGTGGAGCAAAACACACACACAAACACACATCAACACACCGCGATGATCACTGACACAACCGACGCTGTTTTCTGTAACCATCTCATATCTTCATCAAGACACATGATGTTCCATTTATATGAAGACACATATTACACACCACGTAACAACCGGGAGGGCGGTGATATTAACTATTACACACACACACCTTCTTCAGCACGCTGTCTGACTCAGTCCTGCGAAGGTCAAGTGCGTCATCTCCTTCTTCTTTCTCTCCGCCTGGGTGAAAAGTAGAGAGAGAGAGAGAGAAAAAGAGAGAGAGAGAGAGAGAGAGAGAGAGAGAGAGAGAGATGAGTCATTTGCCATCAAAGCTGCTGGCGGCGGCTCCAGCTGTTAGCAAGTATGCACCTGTTGCACTCATAGCCTGTTGATGCAGAGTGTGCCAACTCAAGGCCTTGGTACTTGAATACTGGAGCAGGCATATAGATAGACACACACGCTACTGCCAATGACCAGCAGGCGTTACAGCTTCTCCTTTCATTTATGGATATTTCTGTATTTTTATTGAAACTGCACTGCTATGGGAAATTGCCAATGAAAGAAATGCCAGTATCATAGCAAATATCCATATGGAGACCATTCATTTCAACCACTTTGCCTCTAATGTGCTTTGAATCAGGGTTCACTTGGTCTGATTCTTCACATCTAGGTGTTGATGATCTGTTTTTAGATGCTTTTTGTTGAGGGGTGCTGTTCTATTTGCTTGTGTGTGCCAGTGTCTTAAGTATGTGTCAGAGTATATCCATCGGAGAGCAAGGTGAAGTGTGTGTGTGTGTAAATAGGTCTTACTTTTGCTGCTGTTCATCTGATGACTGTCGAAGCCTCCAAACGTCTCAGCCCTCCTGGGCAGGCAGACTGGTCCTACACTGCCCCCTGTCATGCTGATGGCGGTACTGCCTCCCGTCCCACCCACACTACTGTTCACCAAGGTATGCAGAGACTCCACTATTTTTAGGGGAAGGGGGGAGAGGGACAGGGAGGAGAGGGTGAGGGAGAGAGAGAGAGAGAGCAAAAGAGTTAATTGATTAAATTGGCTTGGAATCAGGTTGTTGCTCACAAGATTGGAGCAGATTTTTGGCTCAATTGGATTCAAGACCATGAAAGTGCTATAATGGAGAACACAGTTTTGGCTGTTGGATGGTTTCACTAGAGAGGTGTGGAGGAGTGGCACCGTTTTCAGTAAATTAACATCTTTTCATCGCTCTTTCCACCCCACACACACACACACACACACACACACACACACACACACACACACACACACACACACACACACACACACACACACACACACACACACACACACACACACACACACACACACACCTTCCTTCAGGGCGTCCTTAATGATGGGCTCTCCCTTTGTGACATCGTCGGGCGTGGCCCTGAACAGCATGCGCTCTCCGATTGGCGGGCTGCCCTCGTCGAGGGCGGGGTTACAGTCACACAGGTCCTTGAAGATGTGCACCTTCTCCTCCAGCAGGGAGACGATCTGCTCATCCTTACGCCTCAGGAGTTCTAGGACCACACACACACACACACACACACAGTTTGGTTTTGTTGTCCCCGGTTTCTGTTTTCTTCATTAAGCTAGACCGCAGCACGTAGCTGAGTGGAATATTATCATCATTATAAAATGGATATTTCTACCAAGAGAAGAGTCTCTACCTCTGATCTCCTTGACTCTGTTCTCCTGCTGTCTCCTGTCCTCCTCCGTCTCGCTAGGAACCCCCTCGTCCTCCTCCTTCTCTCTGTCAGACACACGTCCACCATACAGAGGGAGGGAGGTTTACATCACCCAAACGTGTACACATGAACGGTTACTGCTGCTATAGTACAGAGCAGACAATGTCCATCATTTGCCATGCAGCTCCTGAGATTCACAGCCATTGTTTAAATATATGTTTGTGTCTCATACACACACACACACCATTACACAACATCTATGAATGAATCATTGTTTTAGAGACTGAAAGGAGCACATTTGTAGCATTTTCATGATCATCTACACTAGATATTTGACACATTATGAAATGTGGGGACAATTGTGGGCATGTACAAAGTCTTAAGCCAACTGCAAAAAGAAAAAAGAAAACAACAAAAACACACCAGGAATCAGAGTCCAAAATTAACCTTTTTTAAAATCTACTGGCCAAGCAATTGTTTTTTAATATGTAACCCTGCATTTTTTCTTTAGTGGCCAAATGGTCAAATCTATCAGCCACTGGCTGGTGGCAGTGGACGTTAACGCTGGACTCTGCTAGAGGTTGTCCTGTCTTCTTACATGCAGCGCATGGCGTCCTGTATGATGCTCATCCAGGTGTTGCGCTCATCTTTGCTACTGGCCAACACCTCCACCATTTCAGGCTGCTGAGTGCCGGCCGTGATCAGGAACACACCTGGAAGCAAAGCACAGCAAATACACAGCTTTATAAAGAGAGACACTCAACACCCAGTGGATTTCCTGGCAGCGCACCCATGGAGGCATTCACATTTATCTGGTCCACGTATGTTGGAGATATGACTTTAAGCTGCACTCTGCTACAAATGTACGGGGAAAAAAAGTTGACTGTACAGACCTCTTTCCTCGTTGGCGACCTCCCTTACGATCAGCTTCTGTAAGGAGATGACAGTGGAGCGCTGGTCCTGACAGACACACAGAACGACAGAATTCAATGTCTTGAAAAGAGATTCACATTAACATCAACATTAACGTGTAAAAACGTTACGATAGATTCATACTAAGCGATTCCCTGTTAGATGGCTTGAAATTACGTCATCAAAAGAGAGCGTGGAATGGAGACCTGTTTGACTACCAACTCACCAGGGAGGCGAAGACATACTTCTGGTCTTTCTCCTGCAGGAACACCAGCACGTCTGATAGCAGCATGGCATGGACATCTGCACACAGAGAATCACAGAGTCAAACTACGGCACGCGCACACACACAGACACATATAAAGAAAGGTAAAGAAGGAAAGAAAGAAAGAAAAAAAAATCATGGGGAAAATGAAAGGGAAAAAGGGAGAAAGAAAGAAACCAACAAACCACACTAAAAGTGACAATGTGAGTAAGAAGGTGAGTTAGTGAGTTCAAACCTTTGAGTCGTCCTGCTGTGTTCTTCAGCTGTAAAGTGCCGTCGTGAAGCAGTCTCCGTCCCCTGACGAGGTCCTCCTTGGCAAACATCTGACCGCTCTTCATCCGCATAATGGATTTACTGTCGGTGCGACTGTGAACAAAAAAGGAGTGGAAACATTATTATAACAACATGTTTAACCCAACATAAGTTCATCGACTTCCAAGGACTTATTCTGACAAATCATAGCTAAACAGTATACTTTTTCTACTTTTCTCACTTTTCTAAACTTAAATTGTGAGTGCATTAGAGACCCTAACTTCCCTGTTCTATGATTAACACAACCTAGCTTTCACATCCTACTTTCAGTTCTATGTTGGGTGAATGGTTTGGTCAAGGGTGAACAAGACCCACTGATGCATTGGGTTTGGCGTGTATTTTGCCGCTCACCTGTAGACTTCCCGAAGTCTCGTCTTTTTCTCCTGCTCATTCACTTTGCTGTCCACGGCCGCGATCAGCTCCTTCACGCAGCGCAGCGCCTCAGACACACGCGCATGGTCCTCGTCCGAGTCTGTGGTGTGGGAGGGAGAGGAAGTCATCGGTCATTCAGTCGCATTAACCACCCGTCTGTTTATCGACATGGCGCTCTCAACGGCCAGATGCTTTAAGGAGAAATACAGCTGCGTGATTATGAAAATCATGTATACAAACATACATGATTCGTATCTCATTCATATTCTATGGCGCCTACTGTATATAAAGCAATAGCTGCATTGTAACAGTTTGTGATTTGATTTTAATGCAACGGTCGTACAAAATCCGATTTATGTTTTAATCTCGGATCCATCAGTCCTACTATGTTATAGCACAACTTCTGGTGGGAGATGGCACAGAGCCTGGGCTGGAAACCAGGACTGCAAGGAGCAGTTACGCCTTGTTTCCTGTTTCGTTATGGATATATTATACAGAAGAAAACTCATTTGCACGAGTGGATGAAGCTTTCAGAAGGGGATTTGAATTTGCTTTGAAAGTGTATTTCTACAGTGGCCAGCCTAGACAGTGTTGATTTGAAACCTTTATAGACCGTATTCAGGGGTTGAAATAAGGCTGTTTTACTCGCCAAATGCGAGTAATTTTTGTATTTGTCGAGTAATTTATGAAGACCACTCGCCACTCTGGCGAGTAATCTAAAAATTCGGCGCGATTGCCGCGGACCCGCTAGCCGCGGACCCGACCGCGCAGCACCCACCGCCGTCTACAATCGCGCAGCTCCCCCCGCTTCAACAATCGCGTAGCACCCCCCCCCCCCCCCCCCCCCCGGTCAACAATCGCTCAGCGATTGTCGCGGACCCGCCAGCAACGGACCCGCTAGCCGCGGACCCGACCGCGCAGCACCCACCGCCGTCTACAATCGCGCAGCTCCCCCCGCTTCAACAATCGCGTAGGGGACACACTCATTCACACACTCATTCACTCCCCCCCCCCCCCCCCCCCCCCCCTCCCGTCAACAATCGCGCAGCGCCCCTATTTTTGTCTGGTACAAAATCTGTTTGTCTAGTAAAAATGGTCATCTACTCGCCAGTTGTCTGGTAAGCCAAAATTTTAGTTTCAACCCCTGACCGTATTTACTTATTTTTGTACAGTTTATTATTGCTGGCAGAGTTTGTGTTTGCCAACTATGCGCTTACAGATCCCATGATTGATCGAAACAAATATGAAGCGAAAGAAAGTGAAATGTTAGATATTAATCTAAAGTCTGATTTGTGAGGCTAATGTTTTTATAACTGTTTTCCTTTTTTTTGTACATTAATTGTGACCTTTGTGACATTGTGATACTGTAGAGAAGGAAAAAAAAGGTTAATGGCAAATGAGCTTTATAAAGGAGTGAACAATCTAAAAATTGCAGTTACAATTATTTTACAATTATTTTGTAATTCATCACTAGAGTCAAGTGTGAGTGTTCCTCGCCACGCTTGCCTTTGGTGTGTTGCAGTATCCTCTGGATCAGAACGGGGTACTTGGTGATCCTCTGTGTCACCAGCAGAATGCACTCTGGGATACTGAGCCTCCGCACGATACTGCTGCTCATCAGCCTCTGTCAGAAACACAGACAGGTTGAGCTCCAAGCTGCACAGGCTTTCAAAAGCAAAAAAAAATCATAATTTCTTTGTGACAGCTGATAGGGGAAAATAGGGTTATTTTTATGTACAAGACTCTGTAAACTCTGAATGGATCAGAGATCTGGTTTTAGTACTACATAGTTAAAAGGTTTGAGTCCATAGTTAAATAGTTTTAGTACTACATTGGAAAAGGTTTGAGTCCATAGTTAAATGGTTCTAGTACATAGTTCAACAGTGAGTTAGGACGGCCTCAGTGTGTCAGGTGAGTGTGTACCTTGATTAAGGCCTGAAAGCGCTTGTCTTTGGCGAGTAGTTCTTTGTAGAGGTTGACCGCTTCGTTGTGACGGCTGCAGAACTTTCCATAAACCTTCTTCATGCGATCCGCATTGCAGCCCGAAAACTGAAGAGAAAAAAAAAAGGCATTGGTATCAAAGTTCATTTTCACATTAAGCTTTTCAGTTTCAATGTTTATTTTATAAAACTCAAGAACAAATACAAATTTGATCACAAAAAAAGTAACTTTTTGTATGCCAATATGATTTTTAAACCACTATTTCACAGCATTGTTTTTCCCATAGTGGCCTTTTTCCAGCCAGTTCCAACTGGATACAAATCACATTCAACTATTTGTATGCAGACGTCTGTTGTTATATACACCACACATGACAAGCAGTGGTTCTCCTCCAGTACAGACCTGGTTGACGAGGATGTCTCCGATGCTCTGGATGAGGAAGCTGCTGTGGCCCCGCCCATCCACCAGGGAGCTTCTCTTGCGCTCCAGCAGCAGGCTGAGGAAGAGGCTGTGCGTCTCCAACAAGTCGTCCAGCACGGGGAACACCTGTGGAGAAGTACAGCAGGGAAATAATTAAGCAATAAGCCACGAGAGGCCGTGGTTTATTTTAGAACAGCTAGGGGCGTTGTTAGGCACACCGCTTTAAAATCACTGTAAATCCCGGCCTCAAGAGGCTTATTGCTTTTATAAAACGGTTACTAAAACGGTTACATATTCACAAAATAAACATACAGCAACATGAAATGTGATAATTTATTGAAAGCAAATCATCATTCTTCTGCCAAAATAGTTTTTCAAGACAGCAAAATGGTTGCCAAGCAACACAGGCTAGCATACAGGCTTTAACATACATTAATACTAAAAATGAATTGTTATGCAGTTAGAGGTGAGGGAATTAAAGCATACAGTGCGTCTGTTTTGTTTCTACCTTAGCTACCTTATATTGTTTTTCTCTACAAAAAAAGATGACTTGATGACAAACAGATATTTTTTCATGCAAAATGGCCTGTGTGTGTGGTACAACCTCCCTTGCCTAGAGTGAGTGGACAAAGGACGCAAAGGACAAAACTACAATATCACGTAGGATTGCTGAAACAGCTGCTAAATATGTTCATCATTAAAACCTTTTTATTAAAATCATTAAGCATTAGCAGTGTTGGGACAGACTGTTATTAACTGTTTAAAATTGTATAGATTTATATGTTTAAGATCGAAGAAGACTAACAAGTAAAAATAATAATCAAACCAATTATTCTGTAAGTGTGTACCTTATCCAAAATGTGTGTGTCCAGCTGCAACTCTTTCTGAAGGCCCTTGTAGTAGACCTCCGACATGATCCTCAGGGTCCGCACATGATGCAGCTCTGTCTGATACAGCTCTGTAAGGGAGACCAAGCCACACTTAGAGATGTGTGTGTGTGTGTGTGTGTGTGTGTGTGTGTGTGTGTGTGTGTGTGTGTGTGTATGTGTGTGTGTGTGTGTGTGTGTGTGTGTGTGTGTGTGTGTGTGTGTGTGTGTGTGTGTGTGTGTATGTGTGTGTGTGTGTGTGTGTGTGTGTGTGTGTGTGTGTGTGTGTGTGTGTGTGTGTGATAAAATTAGGGCTGGGCATTATGGAAAAAATTATTGTCACGTTTACAAAATACCATTATTCATTACATTGAAGTATATGGAAATTTGAAATATGGTATTGGACTAAAACTAGTTTTCTTTTCTCACTGACATTTCAAACCTAATATTTGATCATTTTAAGGGCATATCTTCTAATCGTAATTCATACGATTAGAAGACTATTGGGGATGTCCGATATTGGCTTTTTTACCGATAACCGATAACCGATATTGTTCAACTCTTAATTTCCGATACCGATATCAACCGATACCGATACCGATATATGCGGCCACGTGAAACCTCCGCTTTACACTCATTGCAAACCGCAATAGGCTTTATGCCGAGCGTCACGTGACCAAACCGGAAAACAGGTCTCCTGACTTCCGCTTGCCGGAAAAGCCGGTAGCAGCGGTAGGAACTGACGGTGACAGCTATTGACTTGGCCTAGTTAGCCCTTTTTACTCTTGGCGTTTTATTTGATTTTAACATCTGAATGTTAGTGAGAAGAAAAGATGGATGACATTACTCTGAAGCCCCGGTGACGGTCTGGAAGTGTGGATTAATAATTTTTTTTTAAAAAGCGGTAAAAGCTAGCGTGTGAGTCCGGGAGAGGGCTGCTCTCCTCGGACACATTACTCTGAAGCCCCGGTGACGGTCTGGAAGTGCGGATTAATAAATAAAATAATGTGAGCGCGGTACAGCGGACCTGAACCGGTTGTGATGAGACCGTTTCGCAGAATGCGTTAGTATGTTGCGCTGACCCCTATTTTACTATTCAACGTAGAAACTTTGAAATAATTCCAAACCACCGACATAACCACAGCTACAACTAGCGTCCCGCTACACGGCCGCACACGCCCAGGCTTGTTATTGAGACGGCGCGGCGTGTTTGATGATGTCATCAAACCACGTCCTCACTGGAAACATAACAGATGTCTGAAATTATTTCAAAATCGATTTCGGTATCGATTTCGGTATCGGTTAAAAACCGATACCGATATTTTCCGATATTGATTTTGTATGCCAATATCGGCCGATAATATCGGTGGGCCGATAATATCGGACATCCCTAAAAACTATAAAAGTGGGTATCACAATAAGTCAATATCTTCATTTCATGATGATGATACAATACCATTCAAAGACGATAAAATTTAATTATTGGCCAGCCCGTGATAAAATAATGCAAATCGTAATAAAATAAAGTCAATTTTCATATTCATATCATTTGGGGGTTCCATGACATGCTAACTAGTTAAAGGCACAATATGCCAATTTCTGGTTTGTTTGAAATATGCTCTATTGTCATGTAGATGCCATCGTTAAGGCTACAGGGACCTAGGTTAACTGAGCCCACTCAGCAGTGTAGAGAAATCTCATGTTACTTTTTTTCACCTTTTGAGGGTATGCAGGGTGTTTTTTTTTCAAAACAAATTTGCAAATCTCACATATTATACCTGTAGACTTCAGTTTGTAACATCATAATTTTACCATAAATCACGTCTTGTCTCTTGACTTCGTCCTTTTTGTGCAGCTTGAGGAACTTCTTGTCCACAGTGGCACTCCAGGAATCCGCCTCCAGCTCTTTGACGTCGCCCTCAAACTCTCCCATCAACTGACTGTCCATCATCTCAGTACCTTCAACACACACACACACACACACACGTGAAGTGAAGCATGTTTGGAAGTGGATGTGCCCACATATTATATAGGTGCCCATGCACGATGGCGGACGGTGTGACTTCTGGGAGAGGTGATTTGCTCCTACCTTCGTCGGTGAGCGACTCTGTGGAGGCGTTCACCTTGCTACCCTGATGGAGGTTGTCCGTGGACTGGGAGAGGAACTTCAGACCTTTCAGAGGCACGTCGTCTAGCCTACATGGAACACACCCACAACCACCAGCATGGATTACATACATCGAACGGAACACACGCACTTAATTATACATATCATTAAAGATAGTGTAATTTGTAGATGTTCTATGTGCGTGCTTGAGCCTCACCCAGCGATGTTGCTGGTGGAGATGCTCTTGGAGAGGTTGCTGTGCGTGCTGAAGGACAGGATGCTGGGGTTTCTCCGTGGAAACTGCAAGGCCACCTGGTCCTCGGGGCTAGCCAACACGGACCAGCGGTCCCGTGTTAAAGAGGAGGAGGATGATGTGGATATTGACGAGGCTGAAGATATAGCTGGATATGGGGAGAAAAAAACAAAACACGTTGGCCATCTTTACTCTGGCAATTTGGTTCAGTTTAAATTGAATGGAGATAAATAACCGTGAGCAACAGCACAAATCATTTAGAGTAACGATTATTCATGGAATACAGACCAGACAGGCCACACTTACTATGAATTAGTAACAATAACAGATACATCACCAGAGTCAAAGTAATCAACAATGGGAAATTCTAGTGCTTCATCACACCTCATTAAAATACCTTTTAACAGACAATGTGTTTTGTTGCCTGGCATGTGTTGGGCCACATAGTGTCTCTCATCCTTGGTGTTAATTTTAATCACAACACACCACTAAGCTTGTCATATATGGAGTCAAACAGGTAAACATTGCCTCGCTCATTCAAATTAGTTCTCTCATAAACCACCAGAAAGATATTTAACAAAGTGAGACTGAAAACTAGCTGAATGATATTATACACATGGCAAGGCAACTTTATTTTTTATATAGCACATTTCATACACGAGGCAGACTCAAAGTAATTCACATAAAAACATGTCACACAACATTAAAATGAAAATGCTCATGTCATACAATAAAATGACAATGATAAAACATGCAATAAACATGCAACTTAATTAGGCGTATGTGTGAAAAAAAAGCCTATTTTTAGCTGCCTACATGACAAGATGGTTTCATGTTTTCCCAAGTCTGAGATTAGCTGTGAAATCAATCTGAAAATGGTTTACACTGAATAAAAGGAAATGTAACAGATTTCTCACCTCCCTTCAAGAAGGTTGAGGGAATGTCAATGTGTTAGCTTTGTTTTTTTAAACACTGAACCGTTAGTAATGTGTGATTAACTAGCGAGCGTATGGCTCCCTAGTGTGCGTGTGGCTAACTAGCATAAGGGTGGCTTACTAGCATGGGTGTAGCTAAATAGTGTGCATGTGGCTCACTAGCATGGGTGTGGTTAACTAGTGTGGGTGTGTCTAGCTAGCATGCGTGTGTCTAGCTAGCATGCGTGTGGCTAACTAGCATGCTTGCAGCTAACCAGCGTGTGTGGATAACTAGCATGCGTGTGGCTAACTATCGTGGCTGTGGCTAACTAGCATGCGTGTAATTAACTAGCGTGCGTTTGGCTAACTAGCCTATGTGTGGCTAACTACTTACATTTGCTCCTCAGGTTGACAGCTGAACCCGGGGCAGCTTCTGGCGCCAACGACTGCTGCTGTAGACAAACAGGCGACAGGAATTAAATGGCTATAATCATTCACGGTTCAACACCCGGTAACACATGGTTGTTGTATTATCTGGTTGATCTTAATGCCTACACACACAAGTTCCTTTTTAATTGATGTTCACTTTGCTACAAAGCATAAACATGAAGTAACATGCATACTGAACTGAACATTTCATGAATATGTGTGTTACTCGTACCTGTGTATGTGTGGGTGGTTGTGTGTATGTCCTACCTTCATTTTTCCCTTGGCGCAGGCGGACACATTCTCTCTGCAGTTCTTGTGGACATGAACACCACAGTCTGCAATCAACCAAGACAGGGTTCAAAATTCACTTTTATAATTTTTGTCGTTTTACCTGCCATAGTGGAAATATCTACCGGACAATTGTATTATTATGCAACCCTGCATTTTTTTAAACCCTTTTCAACCTATGTTAATTTTGGACCCTGAACCAAGATACAGACATGTTAGGGACAGACAACTCATTGTCATTACTGATGACAAAAATGAGCACAATAATGATTCATTAATAATCATTTACTTAACAATATAACACCATACAGCCTTCCTGCATTTCCCCCTATCAGCACACTCCACAAGTGTAGCCAATATTTATTTCTTATAATTAGTTATGAATTCATCACAGCTAATGTACTGTGATGGTGTAAAATGCCAATTAAATATTGAATTATTCAGAGGCGTTGATGTGTGTGGTGGTGTGCGTCGGTGACGTGTTGTTCTGGTGTTTGAGAGGCCTTATTAAAGCACTGCTGTAGGTGTAGGAGTCCAGTCAGCCGGCTGACACAAGCTGTGCATTCTCCTGCATCTCCCACAAGCCACAGCCCACACCACACTGGCAAAATACACTCCAGTGTCTAACCAGACAATCTCACCAGTTGTCTCAGCGAAAAACACACGCAGGCACATAGGCGCACACACACACATACACACCACACCACACAGTGTGTGTGTGAGGGTTTTTCTCTCCCTCTGTCATACAGTCACAGACAGTGCGCCTTTCACAGGCTTCGACAGCAGCCAGCAAACGAGCTCGGCTCTCTTGTGTATCAAACAGGAAGTTTGTATCCACGGCAACGGCAGCCCGAGCAACAATGTGACACAGGCTGATGCGTCCCTGTGCCGCGGTCTTGCAGCTGCCTGGAGCACTCTTCTCTGCTCAAAACACACACACACACACACACACACACACACACGCGCGCGCACGTGCGTGCATGCGCAAGTCACCACCCACCCCCTCCCCAAATGATGCAACAGGTTGCAAGACTTGGAGGAGAGCAGGGCGTAGGGCTAAAAGCGATACTTCCTCCTGTTCCGGCCACTACTTAAGGAACACTACTGAAGCCCGACTGGAAAAGATGTCTACTACTACTTTTTTAGGCATTGGACTTTTTTTGTTCTGTATGGGAATGTACTATTTGAGCATGGACCGTCTTGCTAAAGATAGTCTGTTCTCCCACACAAAAACCCCACGAGGAACCCTTGGGAGTTGATCTCCAGGTTGGATGTTGTCTGGAGGAAGGAAGGACACACACCTTTCTCTTTGTGCCATTTGTGGGTCTCCCCAGCTACCCTCCTGAACTGTCCCATTTTAACACATGACCAGGGTGTGTTCACTGTTTGAGATGTGCCGACTCTCTTACGTCAACTCTGAATGCTAGAATCAGTGGTGGTGAATCCTAATGAATTAGAAATTCATTAGAATTGTATCTGCCAAATCTTAATTTCTCAACGTAAGAAGACTGCATGCATGACGCCCAGTTGTTATGACTATCACTTGCTTACTCAGAAATTCCACAGAATTGGTAATTTCACAGAAAGTATGTTAATATGGTTAAAACAAAATGAAGAGACGGTGACTATATCGTGGGAAAAGAAGATGACAACAAAACAGTAATGAAGTATGAGGTGTGAAAGAGGAGGAGGATAGAGAGGGGGTGGCGGTCTGTCTGGTCTATCTTACTGGTGCAGAGGAAGGTCTCCTTGGCCAGGAGAGGCCTGGGGCACTGCTGGCAGGCGGCGCTAGAGGGTGGTGAGGCCGGCGAGAAGGCGTGACCATTCATTGGCCTCTTCTCTCGCTCCTTGCTCTCTCGTTCCTTCTCCCCTCTCTTCTCTTTGTCACTCCCCTGGGAAAGAGGAGAGACAAGGACAGACACTAAGCATCGTGTCATGGTGCCATGGTTTCACTTGCATGTACTGGGGCGGGTGGAATGCATCAAACTGAAAAACAGGACGCTTATAACAAGGATATTATCGACAATGAGGGCATTGTTACTCCAGCTGCCTTCAATGGTATCCATATCAATGTACTGATAATCAATCATATTCACAACATTGTTTTTTTCCCCCCCTTTGCTTTTATAATGCTAAAGTATTAAAGAATGAAAAAGTAAATGCCCTACTTTTTGATTTAAAAAAATAAAATAAATAAATAAAATGACATACATACACACACATATATATATATATATATATATATATATATATATATATATATATATATATGTATGTGTATATGTATGTGTATGTATGTCATTTTATTTATTTTTTTTAATCGAAAAGTAGGGCATTTACTTCTTTTTTTAAAATATATATATATATATATATATATATATATATATATATATATATATATATATATATATATATATATACACACACACACACACACACACATATATATTCACTGTTAAAAAGATTGCTGTGACTCGTGGTTGAACACGTCCTGTCTACTTAGATCAGGGGTGTCCAAACTTTTTTTAAAGAGGGCCAGATTTGACAATGTGAAGATGCCCGGGGGCCAATACTAACTTTTTACACCAATAAAAGTTGCAATGTAACAATTTTATTTTCATTGTCACAATTATCTTATTCTTTTAAATGACAATGTAACCAAATCTAAACCAATCAGGCGTGAACAAATCTACAAACCAGTTCTTCCTTTCTTTCACATCTGGAGTCAGATAACAGAATAAATTGTATGGAACACATTAAACTTGCATGAAGTTGATACAAATCTGGGGCCGTATTCACAAAGCATTTTATCTTACCGCTAGGAGTGCTCCTAACTCGCGCTAAAACATTTTACGTAGGAGTTTTTTCTTAAAAGTTATTCACAAAGCCGCTGAGACCTACTCATACTAAGGATAAATCACTAAGAGTGACGCGCCGTTGCTATGGATTACGTCGATTCTCGTGCACGAGTTTGGAAGCGGTCAGTACGGTGATTGGTTGTTCAGAGCGGTC
This sequence comes from Merluccius polli, assembly GCA_030340625.1. NCBI lineage: Eukaryota > Metazoa > Chordata > Actinopteri > Gadiformes > Merlucciidae > Merluccius > Merluccius polli. The sequence continues at coordinate 56,624 of JAOPHQ010003739.1, forward strand.
TCTGTGGAAACGAGCCCACTAAATCACCGAAGAACAAGGAAATAGCCTCGGCTAGACATCCCTATCAAATAGTTATGGACAGTGCAGTTAGCGGAATACACGCATGATGACAAGTTTGTGCAGACCACGATAATGACGTTGTAGCCTATATGCACGTTAAAGAGAGAGAGAAAAAGCAAACAATAAAAATACGTAGGCTAAATTGCATTAATTCAAGGAGGCAATTAAAAGCAGCAAACTATTATCCAATGAGCATATCTCCACTATTCAACACTTTAAATAACAGCCCATACCGGTTGTGGATATTGACGCATACAGTGATCACTGATCACATCCTCTCTCCACAAGATTTCGTGTATTTTTGTGTGCCCTAACATATGGAGGAAAACAGTAAACAATAATAAATATGGATTCAACAAATAAAAGGCGACAAAGAGCTAATACGATGTTTTTTACGCATAGGACTAAGCGTAATCTGCGTAATCACTTACATGTTATACTTTAACTGCTCCCGGTTGTGGACTGAGATAGGGTGTCAAGACGTCTTGCAGGGACAGCCACTGTCACCCTGCAAGTGACGCCCAACTGGTACCTCACGCCTCAGACTGCTCTCCATTAAAATACGCGGATCACGGGACCCTGCAGGCCACTTTGCAACAACATCAAGAATGTTAAAAGTTGCATCAACAACAATCTGCGTGTTGATGGAATGTACTTTCTTTCTATTGACGAACACGTCCGCATCTTTTGATGGCGCAATTAGGCCTATGTGCGTCCCGTCAACAGCACCGACCACACCGGCATACCTGCATGCCATGATGTTGGCTTTGATCCTGTGTAGTTGTTGATTGTCCAACCGGATAAACTGTTGGATGATATTAATGGTATTATTTCAGCCTTAACCAACTTTGAACTGAGCTCAGGCAGCTCTTCTAGCCTGTATGTAAATATAGGATCATTGTGGAATCGTGTGTGTGTGTGTGTATGTGTATGTGTGTGTGTGTGTGTGTGTGTGTGTGTGTGTGTGTGTCTGTATGTATTTTTTATTCTATTTTTATTATTTTATTATTATTGTGTTGTGTTGGTGTTATGGACTTTTCATGAGATGTGTCCTTAATAAAGTTTGAATTTAATTTAATTGATATGTGGTCTACAGAGCGCGTTGATGGTTTGGTTTGGCTGACTGATGGTTGCGATATTCCTAAATCGTCGGCATTGCAAAGTTGCATTTTCCCTGTTGCTAAATATCCTGTTGCCAAACGCGTACTGGTCCCCACCACTTTCATAGTAGCCTACTGGTGCACCCCCTGTAATCTCAGATGCACCCCAAGGCATTCTGTTCTGGAACCGGGCCTGCATGCCGCACTAATTGCACAACAAGTTTTATACCCTCACGATTTAGCCTATATCTCTTGATCAATTCACAGTCTTCCACTGTCTCCAAAACATTACGTCTCGCAGTCATTTTCCGATATAGGTCTTAGTGAGTTAGGAGTCCTCTCGAGGACTTTTAGGCTCTCCTAGACTTAGGTGTTACTTTTAGGCCTAAAATACTTTGTGAATTGCTCTTAGTGAAAAAAATTAGGAGTCCTAAATTTAAGACTGACACGCCCATTATTTTTAGGAGTTTCTCCTAAATTCGCCAGTTAGGAGCTACTTTTAGCGCTAAGATCCTTTGTGAATACGGCCCCTGAACCTCATGTTCATTTTAAACATGACTTGCTCTTCTCTTTAACAAAATCATTCAGAAAGTAATTTTGTGTCACATCTACAGATATATAACAGCAGCAGTTATGTCGGTTCAAATGCTTCGTTATGTCAACCAAAAAAGACAAATCTTCAGTCATACAGTATTTGACAATCCTAGCAGGCCATAAATAATATATTATAAAAATGAAGCTTCGGGCCACATGAAATCTGATCGCGGGCCGTGATTGGCCCCCGGGCCGTACTTTGGACACCCCTGACTTAGATAAAACCCAGCCCGTTAACACAGTGCAGTCAATTGGCCCTTTTTATTTTTTTACAGCAGTATACAACCCTGCTTGTGATTAATCACTAGTACACATCCTCGTCATCAAAACTCTAGATTATACGTCTCCCCTGCCACTGTAAATACCCTCCACCACTCGTGTAGGTGGCTGCTCGTGAATAGGATAAATTCTCTGGTAAAGGAACACAAATCAACGGGGCAAAATGAGCCGGACCAAGTGACTGGTTTTCTTTTCTGCTCCGTTTCTCTGTGCCGTTCTATTCTGGTGCTGGCGCCACACCACGTACGGGCCTTTTAGAGTCCGGGGCCAGCAGTAATTTCCCATCAACGAGAGGGAGAGGGAGCGCGTCACAACGCACCGCCGCCGTTCGCTGTGCCATAAACACGCAGGCGGTATTATGGTCTGGTTTCCTAGATACACAGCGTTTAACATGGACGGAAACTATTCTCTAATCTCCCCATAATGGGGTTCTACAAAAAGCGAGAGTGAGTCAGGGCTTATGAGTCTATAACATCACATCAAGCCCGACAAACTGAATCAAATCATCAAATCACACACACACACACACACAACAATGAGGCCACTATTTAGCTGCATTTCTCCAAAGCTATACAGCCTTCATCCTCGATGTCTTTGTCCTACCTCGTCAGATAGCGTTTCTCCTCCTCGCCTCCGTATGGAGCATTGAAACCTTTTACAGAGCATACCTGAAACTATCCTGAACTCTGTCTTTCTTTTGGTTTGGTTTTTATGTCATGTTGCCTCTCTTAGTGAGAACCATTTGAAAGAGAGAACGTCTTCCTCTGGCTGGATTTTATGTAAATCGGGAAGTGACACACGCGCCCACGCGCGCGCCCACACACACACACGCACACGCACGCACACACACACACACGTTTCTGCTGTACCATTCTATGAAAAAAATGGTTTCGTTTGCTTAAAAAAAAAAAAAGATAAAAGATTTGAGCAGAATATTGCTGCCGAGAGAATCGTAAGCCATCCTCTTCCTTCCTGCCCCTGTCACTTCCCTTTCATAACGCAACAGACACACACACACACATTTGTTTTGACAATGTAGGCACATTCACATTCAAATATGCATGGGTTCACCGCAGCAAAACAACTTTTTTTTTTGCGATTGCAGACAACCAAGATGAAATGGCGTTGCAAAATTCCCCATCCTGCAATCATCTGAGTTCCCTAAATGCAGTGTGTCTGAGTGTCTGAAAGTGTACTCAAGTTGTCGCTCTCTCAGAGAGCTCAGAAGAATGCCTTGAATGCAAGGTATTTTCCATGGAAGAGACAGACAGACAGACGGTGACAAACAAGACATGAGAGCATGCAGAAGGTGATGTCATCCCACAGACCGCGGTGTAAACAATCCTGACAGCTGGACCGCCGTTTCCTGTTATAGCGAACACAAGATTAGGCAACCTGCACCACCGCTACCAACCTGCACTGCTGCTACCAACCTGCACCGCCGCTACCAAGGCACCATGAGTGAGAGCGTGGGAGAGAGACAGACAGAAACAACAAACAAACCTGGGTTCTTGGCTGCCATGTTCTGTCAAAAGAAAACACACATAAGGAGAGAGGCTGACCTTGTTTTTCTTGCTCATCTTGCTGCGGAGGTAGCTGAACGTCCGGCTGACTTTGGTCCCACCAACTCCTCCTCCTACTACTCCTCCTCCTCCTCCTCTCTCACTGTTGCTCCTCAATGGGCCTGGCTCCTCTTCACAAATACTAACAAGGCAGGAAGGGATTTGATGTTTAAATGCAAGCGTTTGACCTCAGATTATAGTTAGCGGAGTAGGACTAAGAAACTGCACTCTAACGTGGGCCAAAAGGTGATTAAAAAGATGACTTGCAAGTACCTGTACTTGTGCAGTACTTGTGCAGATGCAGGTATTTATCATGAATATCAACGGTTGCAGCTTTGGATTCTCACCTGTATTCCAGGGACCCAGAGGTAGTGGAGAACGAGCAAACCCCTACAGCAGGAAAACAGGACAGACCACAGCTAGTGAGGTCACAATTATAAACAGCAGCAAACAACAGTACAACCACACACACACACACACACACACACACACACACACACACACACACACACACACACACTCTCTGTAACAACCGGTCCCCAAGTGAACCTGTTGTAACAGAGACTTCATAATCAATTCAACTATACAATCGAATGGGCAGGTTAATAGGTAAAAAAAACAACACATATGTAATAGTAGTATTGAAATGGTTCTCAATTTTAGTTAAAAAACCTTTTAATGGTCCTGTACAGTTTATTATTAAATTATTATTATTTATTATTAATATCATAATAATTTGGGGCTTGAGGCCGGGCCAATTTTGTTTCATAGTTTTTTCAAACAAGCAATATCCAACATTCGACAATAAAACCCCTCTAAATCATTTTTAACCTGTGTTACTGTTGGGCCCTGAACCAAGACACAGACATGGGAGGGACAGACAACTCACTGTCATGATGAAGTGACTTTATAAATACTGGAAAACTCTTACTGCCTGCCTCTTTGTCTTTGAGATTTGAATTACATTGAAATCTGCCTTATTAAGTTAAGGGAGCCATTTGGTTTCAAATGTTAAATGTTACATGTGTTCAAGGGACTGGCAACATAGATGGCAGGATCACCACAGAAAAAGCACACTGAAACACTCATGGCATACGCTCACCGACAAATGTAGCGCTAACTTGAACAGGGTCTAGAGTCGGTTAATATTTGGGAAAGTTCAGGCTTTAAAACCAAGAAATGAAATGGATAGAATAAACATCCGGCATTGAGAAGTCAGCCTGTTGGTGTACTTTGAGATGGCGACAAAACGTTTGAAAAACACAAATTGATATATTACAAAAACTAAAAAGTAGGCACTTGAATGTGATTGCCAGTAGCTGTAATTGCAATAATTGTTTCTGTATGCAAGTAAAACTTGAATTTGTATTGCATTTATCAAGCACTGTAACATCAACCAATCACACCAAAGTGCACCAGGGCATAACTGTTCTGTCCATTTTTATTCCATGGATTTAAGCCAATCACATTTTTAGTGAGCACTTATTTCTGGGGATGGGAGGGCAGGGCTTAGAGACAAGGGGAGTGGCAGACCAACGCCACAGCAGGCATTCTGGGGCTTTGAAAATCATCTGTACTTACTCCCTCCCTCTCCTTCCTCGTCACTGGAGAAAGAGCCAATAGAAAAGAGGCTTCTAGTTTTGGGAAGGAGTGGGGAAATACTGAGGGAGAAGCTGATTCGCCGCTTCACTCGAGGTCGGCCATTTGCTGAAGAGGTATTGGACAAGGGCGCGAGCAGGGTGAACACATAACTTCCCCCCCCATTTTTTAAATTTTGTATACAAATGACTACATAATCAATACTAACAGAAGTGGAAGGAAAGAACAAATGATGGAAGAAGTCAATAGATAAAAGATAATTTGATTGATAGACATGATCAGTCAACTAAGGGCAGATTCTCACCATCAGTTTCCCGTTGGCTGATGGCGACCATGGAGATGGACTTGGTGAGGGTCGGCTGGTGAGAAATGGTGGGACAGCTGGTTTGCATAGACAACACCCGGTGAGAACTCTGACAGAGAGAGAGAGAGAGGGATGGTTAACACATGTGCATAGGCATATCCACGCGCACACGCACACACACACACACACACACACACACACACACACACACACACACACACACAACCAACCTGGATGACTGGGCTGTTTGCGTCTCCTTCCTGCTCCTCCTCTGTGAGGGAGACCAGAGAGCCTCCTCCCCTCTCCTGGCTGTCCAGCCTGGACCCCTTCGCCCCGGACAAATCCTCCCGGCCGTACGCACTCGTACGGGGGCAGGTGGCCCGGCCCACTGCCCCCTCGACCTCAAGGCCTTCCAGACTGTAGCTAGATAGACGTAGGGAGGAGGTAGAGACTGGGACATTAATTGTCTGAGGTGGTTTCTTTCTTGCATTAATGTGAACATTAACAAAATCTATGTGAGCAGTGTGCTGGGTGTCCTTTGTGTTGTGCCCACACACACACACACTTTGCATTAAGGTGAGAATTAAAGTGACCTGCTTAATAACAAAGCTTGATGGGGAATATATGCATATAGATACTCAGTGAAGCTGAACGATAAAGATATACAGATATAAAGATTAACCATGGATGCAATAACCACCAAATGCAATAACTAAAGAGTGTTATTCTTAGGCATCACAAGTTTGCATCTTTGCTTTAACACGTCTAACCATGACAAATGGTTATCTTCAGCGCATTGCCTAACATTTAGAAGTGCATGTCTTGTTTCAGCAAGCACATCAAATCTAGTAAGGCCATCTCATTGGTGCGAGAGCCTAAAGCATGAGAAAATGTTGTGAGTTAGTTAGTGATATGGAAATATGATCTCCTTTCCTTCCTAGCCTGCTCTTCCAACAAGATAGTCATGTTCTTTATTTTATCAGTAGAGCCTTTTGAGACTAAAATCTTTTTTACAAAAATGTCCTGACATGTTATAACAGCACAATAAAACAGTTTTATTTTCCACAGACAAACAAATAACACAACCGATAACAACTGATATAGTTCTGCAGAGCTGCTCTTGTGGGTTTGACCATCGATTTATCCTTTACTGTGGTACAGTATAGTGAACAGTACAAACACCCACCTAAATAAGCAGCACATGGCCACAATTGTTCCATTCAAATGTGTGGTCAGCCCACCACTAGCGGACATAGCCACGCCGCCACTTAAAGGGACAGTTCACCGATTTTACTCATGCATTTAATGTCATTTTCCATTGATTTATATGCTACATTCAACTGCTGATTTTGCTGTAATTGTTTTATTTATTTGTATTTTACATATATATTTGTATTTTATTGTATTTACATATTCTTGTAATCTGTGTTATTACTATTATCATGACTATATACATTTTGACTTGAAATGACTTGATTACAGCCTTATTTCTATGGTTTAGACATAGGGATGACATATCAATAACACACACAGAGCTATCTAGAGGCTTGCAGTAAAAAGAGATGTGTTCATATGTATTCCAGAACTACCGGATCAGTGGATAGTTACCTTCTGTTGTCTATTTGCTCCTGATCGGGGCGTGGTAGGTTAGACGGACACCAACTCATACTGGTGGCAAAACGGAGAGATAGAAGGAGTGTGGAAGGCATGAGAAAGAGGGATGATGAGAAAATACAAAGAAAAAGCGGGGATGGATTAATAGATTAGGCAATGAATATAATATTCCTTATGGGGGGTGGGAATTAATGGCAGTGAACATAATTGAAATAATGATGATTACCAAAGGGGTTAAAACGCAGGAGTAGTTAACAATAGAATAGACACAAGAATCCCTTTTAAAATCCTTATTTATTTACCTCTTGTATGACAACGCATGGAGATGTGTCTAGGTCTGTTTTAGATAAATTATTAATTGCTCCACCCGCCCTTCACCGCACTCCTATTAATACTGAATACTACAAAAGAAAACAACCTCAGCATAGGTTAGCTGAACGCTAGGAGCCATGAAGGAACACACCCCTGCTTCAAACCAATGCGCCGCCTTTGTAGTCTGCGGCCTGAAACCCTAGCCAGGTGTTAATATCTGCGGCAGCCTCTGGCGGGGGGACTTATGGTGGCCAAGACGTAGTGTGCTGAAGGCTACACGTGTAGTAGGAGTTTTTGCTACACTACACTGGAGGGAATCAAAGTGGAGATTTTCATCTTCCAGCATTCTCTCTCTCTCTCTCTCTCTCTCTCTCTCATATTCATTAATGATTTTTTTTTCCATCAAACGCGCCAAAGCTCTTGTGTGAACAGATTGAAATGGAAAGAAAGGAGGTTTCACTAGCCGGGCACCAAGGTGGGGCGGGGGTATTGTAGCGAAGAAGTGCCGCGGGGACCATGTTGCTTTGGCACACCCGCGACAAATTCCCTGGTGTCATTAAACTGTGATGGAGTGCCTTTGTAAATAGGAGGGTTTTTTTGGTTTTCACATTCTCCATTGTAGTGGGATGTGAGTAGTATCTGCAGGCTTATCTGAATATTGTCAGATTCATCGTCACAGCCAGTACTGCTAGATATACTAATATCTACTAGTAAGCATCACCATTTGTCTAGGCAAGAATAATGACTTACAGTTTTAACCATCAGTATCTACGCAGATGATAAATAGATCAGTTTTCGGATGTAGCTTAGATGTCAAATTTATTTTCTTTCTTTTTTTAATATATATATATATATATATATATATATATATATATATATATATATAAATACCCGGAAAGTAATACTCTCATTAAAATGCTCATCTTTCCTTCTGCATTTTTTCCCACAGAGGGAAAATACAGAATGACAGACAGAGACAGCCCTGAGGACAGATGACAAAGCGATGGATGGAAGGTATACCTTCTCCGGTGGAGGGGTGGCTTGGGTCTCCGCACCTCCACTGGCAAGATTCTTTGTGAACTGGAAGAAGGGATGGACAGATGGATGGATGGATTAAGGGATGGATGTATGGATTGTGACGAAAGTAGAGAAGCATATGGAAAGCGGCTTTCAAAAGTGCGATCATGCATTTGCAAACAAACTGGGTTGGTGTCTTGAAGCCAAAGCTACAGCTGCTAGCATTTGGCAACAGCTGTTTATAGGCAACTGTTGTTTATACTTATAATAACGGCTGCCCCCGACTAAAGATTTTCTTAGTCGACTCTTAGTCGTCATTTCAAGCCGATAGTCGACTAATCGTCTCACTTTTAATGTAAGTATTTCGATTTATTTTTTGGGGCATCAGAAAATGGTTCGAGTTCCAGGGCGAGAGGGTTATAAAAGAAACACTGTGAACCTTGTGCTACTTTTCAAATAATACAACACCGTAATAATCAGCCTTTAAAATATAATAAAGCACACGCATGAAGCGGGCCGCCTATTAACGGCATGGACCAAGTGGTTCTGGAGGTTGTCGGAACAACCAAGAAGGAGACATTGAACACTTTTAATAATCGTATTTAACCGTATAACACAACTGCACACAACTTTATTTAAAAGCAAGCAAATGGAAAAAATATTTGTTCATATTTTGGTGTCCTGTGCGTGTGAATGTGCGGCTCCTTCGGGGAAGCGGTTAATGTTAATAGCGGAGTCCGGGAGGGTTCACCTTCACGAGCGTAGTTACAAGGGATGTGCGATTACCGTCTTGTCTTAAAAAATACAAAAGTGTTTTTTAAAGTTAGAAAAATATTAGCTATTCAACAGATATTCACGCTCCGAATTACAGTGATCAGACACAGGGAAATAAAGACGCGATCTCAGTCCCGGTCTTAGTCCCGTGTGTCTAGCGGTGTCTACCTACCTAGGTGTTTACCTGCCCAGGTGTATTGGTCAATATTTCTGCAGCGATGAGTTAAATCAGGGCTTGTTGCGACCACGGATGTATTTGGTTGCGATGCTTGTGTTATGTTTTACTTTTTGCACGACTAATGAAAACTTATTCGACTAAGCCTCTGTCGATCGACTAAGGGTTGGTCGACTATTAGGGGGCAGCCCTACTAATAATACATGTAATTATCCATTTTAATTCACAAACTCTTGGGCTTAGGTCTTCTGAATATTTTCGGTCTGGGAGTTTGTCAATATATTTTTTTTCACCAGTTTAAAAATACAAATGTGCAATTTCTGCTCTATACTTCTCTTCACATTTTCTAGGCAGGGACAGGGAGACAGCGATAATAGTATTGTGTTGGTTCTTCTCATCCAGTCTCCCTCTTGAGCCTGCCCACATAGTGCTCAATTGTTTACAGAATCAGAACGGATCTGGGGTCACTGTGCGACCTTGTGACATAGGAAGATGGCTTTTCCCACAAAACCCCAAGAGAGAAGTGAAAATGTAGGAGAGACACAAGATCCAGTGCCGGAAGTTAGGGGTTTAATTGAGCAGGGTTTCCCTGTGACAGGCGTTGAGTTTAGCCTCTTCAGACTGTAGTGGTAGTAGCGTGTGAGTCTGTGTGCTGCAATTACTTTAATGCTCTATGATATGAATGTGTGTGCTTTGTGGGCGTGTGTGTGTGTGTGTCTGTGTGCATGTGTGTGTCTGCATGTGTGTCCATCTGGCCACTGACCTGCGTTGCGTTGGTGCTGGGTCCCCTGGGGGCCCGGGGATGTTGGTCCTGCCAGACTCCCAGCTGTGGCGTCGGAACGGAGAGAGAGAGCGGTTGGAGGCACGTAGGATGGCTGACGTCACCGAGTTGTCCGAGAGATGGTCCTTCTTCTCTTCTTCCTCTCCGCCCGTCGCTTCTCCGCCTTCTCTACCCATGCCTGCTCTCCCTAGAGGCAGGGGCAGTGCACTGCATTAACAGTCTGAGACACTTGTTGGATTTGTGGCGATACTTCAACAAGACGGTGACAACCACAGCCGTTTGGGTTTTAGAACGCATTTTTATTTTATTTTTTTAATCCAATTAAGATTTTTAATTCAGTGAGCCGTTACAAAATGCCCAGAGAACCTCTGGCATTGGCATGCTCATGGGGTCGCTGTCCAATAGAGTAAAACCCCAGCGCAAATTAACGACGGACCACGACACTCGTCAACAGTGTTTCAAAGCAAGAATTGGACCGTTTACCTCCTTCCTCCGACTCCCACGGCCCTCCAGGGCTCCAGGGGGGTGCGGAGTCGCTGGTGCCCACGGACGCGGTGTCCATAGATGCGGTGTCCACAGACGCGGTGTCCGTCGACGCGGTGTCCAGGCTGTGCAGCGAGGACACACTGGGGGGTCTCTGCGTGGAGGAGGAGTCGTCGGCGGACCACCAGGACGAGCGTACTCGTCTGTCCCCGAGCTCCGACCGGGAGACGGGCGGCGCGGGCTGCCGGGAGGGGAGAGCATTTGTCAACAGCCCGCGTGGTTACAGTTCACCCCAAACCATGACCGTGTGATGGTCTTGTCCAAAGCATATTACCGCTTCAAAACGACGCTCTACTGGAACATCTTATATGGCAATCGTCATTATCGTCCACACGCACACACACACACACACACACACACACACACACACACACACACACACACACACACACATCTTTTGTGGTTAAATATAGTTTTGCTAATACACCAACAACAAATAATTGCATGTGCGTATGGCGGTTAGTCGTGTCGGTGTGTATTCACAGTAAAAACAAAACGTTGTGGAAAAAAGGAGCCCCTCTCCTCTCGTGACGCGTGAGTCAGTGGGAGCGGACGGACGCCAAGGCTGGATATGATCAACTCGCTGGCCGACTTTTTCCCCCTCACTTTCTTTCATTTTGCTGTCTGCCTTTCTGTCCCTCTTCACTCACACACACACACACACACACACTCAGTCAGTCAGTCTGTCTCTCCACCCAGCCTGTTTTCCTCTTTCTTCCACATAACTGTGAAGACCAGAGGGGGGGGGGGGGGGGGGGGGGGGGGGCGGTTGGACCAAGGTGGAACAACCGTTACATAACCCAGTGAGAAAAAAAACCCAGCGGGATTCATTAAGTAGAACCAAAAGGCTTCCCCGGTAACTTTTGACTCGTTCTATTTTGGGGCGTGGGGGTATTTTCCATTGGAGAAAGGGGTGTTGTGGGGGTGACAGATCCTCACAACTGCTCGTTATTTCCGGAGCTTACGTGGGGTAAAAGTTCCTAGATGTGTTCCCGACCTGTGGCTTTCTTGACGCTAGAGAACCATAATATACCGTGTAAGATTACACAGCAAAGCACTAAGCAGTGAGTTACTATGCTACAGGTACTACACAACAATAAACACAGGTCATGAAGTTAACTACAAAGTGGAGAAATTGAATGTTTGTGTGTGTTCACATGTGCATGTGGTTGACTGTGTCTGTGTGCATGTGCTTGACTCTGTGTGTGTGTGTGTGTGTGTGTGTGTGTGTGTGTGTGTGTGTGTGTGTGTGTGTGTGTGTGTGTGTGTGTGTGTGTGTGTGCGCGCACATCGACGTACCTTTTTGAAGACATCCAGTTCAGCGCTGGGTGTCAGCCGCTCCAGTGCATCATAAGTGGTAGCTGGGTGACCCGGGAGCACACTGCACACAGACAAACGCTCCTCCTCTTCTCTCTGCCCAGGGCCAGACGGAACCAGGTCTGCATAGGAGAAGCAAAGGTTGGAAAAGGAGGAAAGAAAAGAAAGGTTACAGTCCCGTTATGATAACCATGCTTCTGGATGTAATAAGTAAGGAATAATCCACCACAAGGGATAATCCAACGCGCGAAGTGCATTATTTTTCGGTACATGCACACCTCAGAGTGGATTATCCTGCTTATACCATGGCCACTTGCGAATCATTAAAAATATAAGGGTGTTGATTCATATTTTGGGGTAATTCTGTCAACTTTTAGCTCAAACTACTTTTTATGTTCCTGGAAACTAGGAATATATGGGTCTGATTAATGCCTAATGTCAGTTAACATGAGATTCATATGAAATGCAGACGTTAACTTATTACTCCAGTAAATAGAGACGATCTTATAACAGCATGGCAACGTTACCTTATAGAGACGATCTTAGTAACAACATGGCAACGTTACCTTATTACCGCAGTAAATAGAGACGATCTTATTAACGACATGGCAACGTTACCTTATTACTCCAGTAAATAGAGACGACCTTAGTAACGACCTGGCAAGGGGGAAGCTTTCTAAACGTAGTCCCATCCAAGTCTGGTCCAAGTTGACAGTTATTAACTTTTTCGTTTAGCGCATTCATTTTTGGACCGGTGATAAGACTGCTTATGATACAATCACGTCATAGCCGTGCAGTTATCAAAAGTTAATCAACACCCCTCCAGCCAATCAGAATCGAGTATTCATCCGGGCTATGGTATAACAGAATGATAGTAGATATTGTCTTGTCTTTATCAAACATTGTGGTCCTTCCTAAATAGCCTTAAAGTTCACATATTTGTAGACACTCAATGGCTCAACAAGAGGGTCAAGTGGTCTTTAACACCCTTGTTCGGTGTTCATGTCCCTCTGTACACTAGACTTGTACATTTGACTTATTGACAGGATGATGTTAAGGCGAGTGATATTCACATCTCGCGTGCACTCAATTCAACCACAAGAGGTGGTGATAACCATGTAACTGTCAGTATAGATAGGATGTAACACAAAACACAAAAGGTTAGAAACTACCAATACCAGTAATTCGTCTGGCTTTTAACATTATCCAGGTTAATACAGCTGCTGTATAAAATGTAATGAGTGGAGCTGTTTACAAGATGGTGAACATGGTTTAATCTGCAATAAAAAAGAACTTTCCCTCCCTGCAAGAGGAGAAGCTTGCCCTCGAGTAAAATCACAATGTAATTACCATGTATTAGTTAGACCTTTTCACTGCAGCCATAACTTGCAGCTCAAATTGATTTGCTTGCATTTTTTCCGCATCAATTTAAAGAGAAATGTATTCCGGGTCCCTCATAAAATAGGTTCCAACCACATATGGCAAAAGTGATAAAGTTATATAGTGCAGGTTTAACATTACAACTTAAGTGATCGGGATAAGTAAGGCTAAATAGAATTATCTACTTATTTGTACTCATTGATTTTGAACATGTCAACAACAATTTACAGCTCTACAGACAACTTTACAGCCACTGCAGAGGTTTTCTTTCAAATTATTGCAGCACTGGATGCAATACACTCAGACAGGAAGCTGACCTCATAGCAACCAGACCACAGAGAAAGAGTTGGGAAAGAGAGAGAGAAGAGAGAAGTGAAGAGACCGGAGATGAGGAAGCATAGAGAAATGTATGCCCAATGTGTGTGTGTGTGGGGGGGGGGGGGGGGGGGGGGGGGTGACACAGAGAGAGACGCATAAAGGAATAAAGGAAGAGAAAGAGAGAGGAAGAGAGTCTGGCCTTCTGCAAGTTGTCCCATCAGCTATATTGGGATGGCAGGAAGGACATGAGCTCACTGTAATGTCACACTAAACTAAATTAACAGGCTAGTTTCTTGAGCTAGGTGAAAAGGTAAAAATCGTTGGCAATGTTCAGAGACCAAACAATTTGTTTACATTTTGACAATGTGCTGGAAAATGTAAACAACATCAGCAACAAGTCATGATGATTATTATGGTCTATCTGAAAATTGTGTGGTGTGTGTTACCAAGAGGGGTAACGATACCGTACAATGTCCATGTCATACCTTGCCTATCAATGAGGTGTTCTGTGCATGTGTATGTATGGACCCAAGCAAGAAGCATGTTTAGTTGTATATTATCTGCTAGCCTAGTGGATTGATCTGCTAGCCTAGTGTCCATTGAGATTTTGATGAGGTGAAATGGAGGGGTAGAGAGCGAAGCCCTGGCAGCACAGTGACCGACAAAAGACACAATGTGAGTCTGATCTCTTTCTAAATCAAATTAACATATATGATATGATCAAAAGTGTTCTGTGCATGTGTACGTACGTCTGTAATCTTTTTTCACTATCTTCATTTGAGTCTGTAGTCTGCATAATGTAGTTACACACGTCACTACTCATGTAGTTAAGTTACACACGTCACTACTCAGGTCAGAGCCCATTGGGCTCTGACCTGCAGAGACATGCAGAGGTTTTCCAACCCAGACTACATGTCTGTTTGCTCAGGGTGTCAGCAAGGAGCCTCCACCACATCTCCACTCAACCTTTCCTGATTGGAAAATATGTTGAGTCCTCAAAGTTGCCTCAACAGGATTTTAATGTGTAGTCTTTGTTCGCTATTCTTTGAGTAATTGAGTGCAATTCATGTTGTATTGTGTACCATTTATAGTTCCTATTTCAGAAAAACCCTTTATAAATTATGTTAATTTTAAAGATGTTGCTGGATGTTTCTGTAACCTTTACCCACCTACTGATTCCACTTCAGTTCATTGGGTTACTACTGTGTTATATATGGAAATATGGCAGAGCTACAGGGCTATATGGTAGTACACCAAAGCTACATGGCTCAGGGAAATGGCTGCTCTTGCGTTGGATACATAACAACCTCTTTGTTTGAACGCAAAAATGTGGTGGTTATTATTTCCGGAAAAAAAACAACCTCAGAACCATCCCTCTTTTTGGCATTAACTTTGTTTTGGGAAATATTTGTGGTGACAGAATGGCTCGGTATTAAGCACCAATGCCTCACAGAGAGATGGTAGCTCTAGGTGCAGACCCCACTGAGACTGACTGGGTTCTGAGACACAACTGTCCCACTTAACTAATCTGAATTATTGTGTCCCCTGGCCACAGTGAGATCACTGATTTCTCTAAGGTCTACTGACCAAGGCCTTCTGGTTGTCCCGAGATCCAGGCTAAAACCTAAGGGGGCCGGGATTTTTCAGTTGTAGCTCCCACTCTCTGGAACCGTCTTCCCTTAGTTATTAAAAACTCAGGGGATAGTTTTAAGGAGCTGTTAAAATTGCACTTTAATCGTAAGCAATGCAATGTGTGTTTGTCTTCTGTGCAGTTTTAATGTGCCTATATTTTTATTTTCTGTTTTTCTGTTTTTAACTTTCTATTTTCTTTAATATTTGCATTGTATAGTACCTTGTAACTTTTGTAGGGTAAGTAAATACATTTTACTTACTTACTTACTAGCTGCAATGTCTCTGAACCTCAGCATGGCGAGGGTCTTACCTGTGACAGGGGCTGGTGGTGTGCTGGACCCAGGGGGTAAGCAGGGCTCAGGGCAGGGCTGCAGTGGGTAGAAGGTCTCCTTCTCTCGCTGGATCTGCAGGGGACAGCACATGGAGGGATCGTTATATACGTGTGATCCCAGTCACCGCTATGGGCTGAAAAACTGGCAGGGCATCGGCACAAGGGAATTCAGGGTGTCGTATATGCACCCATCATTTTCTCATTGTCTACAAGTAACCAAGATTTTCTCCCCTGAACACACATGTGGGCAAGCAAATGCACGCACGCACGTGCGCGCGCACACGCACACGCACACGCACACACACACACACCAGTGTCTCAAACAAACTATTGTTCCTATTGTTCCTCCCATGCAGTGGGAGATCCAGTGGAGTGCCAAATACATGTAGGAGTGGGTATCTCCAGGGCACTTGTGTATCACACACACACCTTATGAAGAAACACAAAGGCCAGCACAACCCCACATGTAGGAAGGATGCTATCTAGAAACACACACACACACACACACACACACACACACACACACACACACACACACACACACACACACACACACACACACTCACACACTCACACACTCACTCACTCACTCACTCACTCACACTCCTGGATTTAGTTTCCTCTCTCCTGTATAGAAACCTACCAAAAAATAAGACTTTGAGATGCTAAACTGTTTAGCGTACCACTGTCAATACATCAAAGGGAGAGAGAATGGGGGACTCTAGCCACAAGGCGACTGGTTCATTTCATACCAAGGAGGGGCCGGCCCAGAGAGCCATACCAGCCGTGCTCCTCCGCAACTCCAGAGTGTTCCCAGCATTGGGACGGCCGCGGGCCTCGGGAGTGGGACAGAAGATGGCAGATGGAATGAGAGACGTGGGGTTACGCAGGGCGATGCCCGCCGCCCGCCTCTTCCCTCTCTGCCTCTCCGTGGGGAGGGAGGGGCCCAGCATTCTTTGGCCTTTTGGTGTGGGCACACATGCACGCACATGCACACAAAAATGGCCGTGCATGTCGGGGGAAAATAGTTTGTGTTGCTCGCATGGATGCTCTGATACTAACGCAAGGAGTGACAAGAATGACGAGTGTGGCTGCACTAGTGTTTCGGCAAGAACAGATTCTGGTTGCAATCAACAACAACAACAACAAAAATATCTGGCAGATCACACAGTTTCCCCGGACTGCACTCTGCACCCCACACTGTGGTGGTCCATGCTCGACGACTCCACCACCAGAATGATCTCATATTCAGTTGTCTGGACATTAATCGCCGGCAGCCAATGACTCCTTTGTCTGTCAGTCTCATAATAAGTCCCTTGTGTCCCCTTACTATACTCTTGTGTCCCTCTCTAGTGTTATGGACATCTTGCAGAGATGTTTTACAGGCAGGCTGTTGCCCACGCCTCTGGCAGACAACAGAGCCTCGCTTGTCAATCTGCCGTCCTGTGCACTGAGCCTGTGGACAGGTCATTGGTCACATGATCAAAACCCTACATTCATATGCAATTGATATGCAAAACTGAATTCTTAAGAAAAAAAATGTCTCCATCATTTGACTTGCCAATTTTGTTATGACTACTACTGTTGAGTAAGAATCCCAGCAAAAAGCCAGTAAAAAAACTAAATGAAGAAACACTCCTGGAGAGGCTAGAGGGAGAACATGCTACAGCATGTGTCAGCTGACCTGGTGACATACACTTTCTCGAGTGCAATAAACTCATTCAAACTCATCATAGAGAGATACCATGTTGTTCTCAAACTGTATATCGATAAGATATGCATTTATATTATGACACTCTTTGGTGGGTAAAAGCCTGTGTCAATCTAGTCAAACATTTGGATGTAAATGTGTTCATGTACAATAATATGGGTGTTCACTCTGGACACTCCTGTGTCCATCAACCCACAGTCATCACTTTGAGAGCATGTGACCAGTGTATATTCAGTGCAGGATAGTGGCCACTGCCCTGCGCAACGGCTAGCCGAGCGCCCTTGTCGACTCTGCAGCCACGCCTGGCTTGCATAGCAGCGGATGTTCATTGTCTGCGAATGTTGTGATAACACGGCCACGGTGATCGGACTAAGAGGGCCTGGTTCGTCTAGACTGCCGGGGTTTCCCCCCCACGATGACATGGTCAGCCATAACCTCCGATAGCGTCTTTGGCTAAGAACAAAACAAAATGACTGAAATGTGTCTGTTCGCTGCCATCTTCATGAAGTACTAAGACTCAAGAGAAATAAAACAGAGCTGGGTGTTGAACACTGGACGGGGGATAAGTGTGTCGGTGGGGGTGGGGCAGTGTGTAAAATTAACCTTTTTGTTCACCGGCCAAATGGCTAGTGCATGTTAGAATTGTACCAGCCACTCAATACATTAACATTGTTTCTTTTGGCTGGTGAGTGATGCAAATCTACCAGCCACTTGCATGTTACCGGCATTTGGCCGGTGCTAATTGTGTGCCCTAATGTTGTGCTCTTCTTGGGAGCATGGATGTTGTGCCAGACGGAGGAGGGTCCCCCGCATGACGATTGAGGAAAATGATGCAATAACATTAATAATTAATATAAACGTCTTCCCTATTCCGACTTAAAAGTTTAGAGTTTGTTGGTGAGTTCGGCACACTTTAAATAACGCAAAGCTGTTACTCTCCCTGTGCGTTTCATAACCGACCTGGACCTGGACCGTGTCTGCAAGCAGAGCATCCTTAATTACCTCAAGGAAACACCTCATCTGCCAACCACACGTTCCAATTCAAGTCGTCGAAGGTGTTGGTTTTTAAATGCTACTTGATGGTAGCATGTTTCACTTCTTACCACTAAGGGGCATGACAAAACATGTTTGTCGCGCATGACGTGTGTGTGTGTGTGTGTGTGTGTGTGTGTGTGTGTGTGTGTGGTGCACTGAGGGGGCAGGTTTAGACTTGGAAAGTGTGTAACCTGGGGGCTTCATATTCAGCAACAAGCGTCCTAATAGCACCTAGCTACATGATTGATCGCTATAAACAGAGTTGCTGTGTGTGTGTGTGTGTGTGTGTGTGTGTGTGTGTGTGTGTGTGTGTCCGGCTTGCGGTGCGAGGTAGCGACAGATGGGGCGTTCATTCGATATGTTTAGGTAGTGATGCATCTTTGGATGTGGAGCACAAAAGCCACGACCTGGATCTCATCAGATCTTACGCCTAACTGTTTGGATTGGTCATGAAATGAAAAAACAAACGTGCCTGTGTGACACCTTCAAAAAGTGCTCATTGACAAAAAATATGTAAAATAATAGTTGCAGTAAAAGAAAAAAGGGAAAAAAAGTATCCAATAACATGTCAGGCTTATGAACTTTAGTCAGCAACATTAAAGCTGTAAACACTATAGCACCCATCACTAGACAAAGTACATCTAAAAACATCTCAAACAGCAAAATGTAAAATTACAAGTCATTCTTTCTTCCACAAGCAGAAACACTGTAGGCAAGAATGAAGAAAACTTAGTTTTACAGTCAAAGTGAACCATATGGGGAAAAGGTATTCCAGATGAAATTAATCTGGAAATAATCCCCACATGGGCAGGTTTGCCTTCCCTGCATTGTGTAAATTATACAGGCAGGCAAGGCTCTGGTAAACAAATGTGTTGCAGGGGCAGACAGCAAGGCCTTTCATCACCAGCCAGCATCCCAGTATTGTTATGGAGGCCATACGAAGCTAAAACTCCTCTCATTGTCATATCGAAGACTGGTACTAAATACTAAGGTCTTTAAAACAACCAAACCTATGTTGATGGTGTACTAACTAGATCACCCACCATTGCTAGCTCACTGCTATGAATGCAGAAAAAGAAACCTTAGCACAGAACTTTTCAACATGCATGTTGGTGTGTTAAAAGTATTGCAACACACACACACACCCACCTTAATTAACACCACATCCACGGTCCTCTCTCCCTTGGCGCAGAGACTGTACCTCCGCCTGTGTCTCTCGTACATGCTAGCAGGAGATCCCAAAATTGACCGACGAAGACTTTCACCAAAAAAAAGTAATTCCAGCTGTCAGGCTAGGAGCAGTGCTAATACCTGGCCCGCATGCCAGCAACACTGCAGATTCGAGTACCAAACAGTGAAACTCGCTCTCGTTTGTCAAAGCTAGCCGTTACCGTAGATGTAGTTTCGGTGCCGTTTGTTTTGCTGAACGTTTCTCAAACTGCTCGGGCAGGGAGGAGAACTACCAGACGTTGCCGTTATCCTCAGTCTCAAGTAGTTGGATGAGCATCAGAAAAAAACACAAAGAAAGGAGATGTTTAACTAATACTGAACCAAACTGAACTCAACTAAAGGCACAACACAAGAACCCTACACAGCTGGCATTGTGCACGGAACCGCTCTAAGAAAAGCAAACAGTCAGAGAAAAAAATCTGTATCCGTACAAAACAAGAGGCAACGTTTAAAAGGGTCACCTCTGGAACTGGCAAATTCAGCTCCAAAACATCAGCCATCACCTAAAAAAAAACCCCAAAAGGCCAAAACAAAATGAAAACTGCATCAAAGTGCAAGAGCTTGATCCAGCGCTCTGCCCGTGTAGCGAGAGGTAACGGTCGGTGCCCATGTTCCAGTGCGTAATCCAGTAAACTTCAGCTCCGCTCCACCTCCCTGCAGCCCAGAACGGAAAATGAGACGCTTTTGCCCACATCTGTTCACAGTGCCGGCCCCTCCCTAGTTCCCTCTCCCACTCTCCTACTTCACTCCTTCTCTCTCTCTCCTCTCTCTCTCTTCTCCCTCTTCCATTCTCTCTCCCTCTCTTCTCTCTCTCCCCTCCCCCCCCCCCACATATACACCCTTGGACTGCTTTGAACAAACACTCCAGTTCCTTGTCTTTCTGCTTCTCTCCATTTTATTCCACACACACACACACACACACACACACACACACACACACACACACACACACACACACACACACACACACACACACACACACACACACACACACACACACACACACACACACACACACACAATAAGTACCTCTTTACTTCTGAGTGACAAAGAGAGATAAAAGATTGAGTGAGTGTAAAGAACTGGCTATGGGGTTAAAGCTTTTAGACGTCTGCGTCTGTGTCTTTGTGTGTGTACGTGTGCACGTGTGTATATGTATGAAAGGGATCGAGTTGATAGAGGGAAAGATAGAGACAGAGGGACACAGAAAGACTTTGAAAGAGAGAGAGAGAAAAAGACAGATGGTAAGGAGAGAGCAAGAAAACCAGTTTAAATGGTGGCGCTAATTGTGTGTTGGTGTGAGAGAGGGAGGCAGAGATTGAGCAATGCTGGAATGAGAGGTCTTTATAACTATGATTATACGGGGTGGATCCGTGCTTGAGTCATAGCTACTGTTGTATACCCTGTGGCCAATGATGGGGAATACAGTATGTATGTAGACGTAGGAGGATATATGTAAACGTACGCACTTTAGACACATGGATGAACATTATTTTCTGGGGGAAAAAAACTAAACAGGACACTAAGGCTGATGTACTACAAGTTATGCCTTCTGTACCCTTCATAAATTAAAATACATGTTTGTGTATATATATACTGCCGTAACTAAACAGAAATACAGTGAGACGCTTTAGGTGCTGTGCGTTCACCACGCTAAAATTTCCATAAATTTGAATGGTTAAAAATCCATGCCAAAGAATGTTTCCAGCACAACGCGCCTAGCTCACAAAACTCGGCACAAACTGTCAAACGACAAACTTGGTGGTGCAGATCAAGGAATCAGCGTCCTCCCCACGAGAATAGACCGTTTCTCACTCGTTTCCTACCTCGGCATAGAAGAGGTGGTCAGCCTCACAATGGGCCATTCAGTTTGAATGTAAAAAAATGAACCACATAATTGGGACGTAGGCATTTTTTTATGTATGTTTGTAGACAAATACGTGAACTTTTCCCTTATTTTATGTTAAAAGCATTACAATAGGCACTGTAGTGTGGACGTTGGAGACTAAATTCCTAATATTCCTAATATAAGTATAAGATATCATTAGTGGTAGGCATATTGCTGTGATACTGCGTCTGGTTTTTAAAACGGTTCTTTGAGACTCAAGGTTTATGATTGGAGGAGTAGCGACATCCATCATTATAGTTAGTTGGTTGGGTTCACCCAGGGGTTTATCTACTTCTCTCTAGCCAAACAAAAAAGTCTAAAGGGGTTTTGTCTCTCAGAACACAGCCGTCACATGCGGCCAATGAGTGGAAACCAGCAACTCCATCTGCAACCAATCAGCACCACACAAACACAGCTGTCCCCATGGTAACAGCTGTGCACACCTTCCAGTTGTGACCATGATGCAGGGAGGGGGTCCCAACACGGGGGTGTGATTTTGTTAGGAGAGGGCGAATGAAAAGGGAGGGTGGGGGCACACATGCGCACATGGCACATTCATTTGGAAGCAGTTATCCCCACATTAAACACTAGTGGGCAGTAAAGGACAATTAAGACAGCAAACGTTTAATCAGAAACTAAAACCTCAACATCAACAACATGTATCCATTCATTTGTCTGTTGGCTCTGTACTCACGTCTGTCCTCGGTCTGTGTTTAGGTCGCAGTACTTGTAGTAGTGGAGACATAGAAACTAAAACTTACTTACTCCCTCTCTCTCTCAGCACATGGTTTCATACCAGGGTACTGGTATATGTTAAAACTTAACTTAAGGTTAAGCTTTAACTTAAGATTGGTACAACTGGTATGAAACTAGGTAACCTTAAGTTAAACCTTAACTGTAAAAAAGAAAGAAAGGCCATCAGAATCCATCTGCTGCTGCTATGTTTCCACACAATCTTAAGGACCAAAACAGAAACATCAACCAAGCTAATTTAGCCCTCCAGAACGATCCATGCTGAAAAGGTTTGGGTGTACAGTCACAACAGAAAATCGAGCTTCATTAGACAACAAATAAAATGATATTTGAATGTTGCTAGATGGGAAATTATTTCTGCACATTATTCTCTCTAGTTGCTAGTTGACTGGCCAGTTACTATTTGGTACAGAATATAATGAAAAAGTAAAGTGTCTTGACCTCGCACTGCCATTATCTCTCCAACATTTTGAACTATCCACTACAATTTAAGTATTTAGTGATTTAGAAGATGATTTTATCCAAAGTGTCAACATGTCATTCCAGACTGTCCTCCAACTCATACGCTCACTGTTGTCGTTTTGAATGCACCCAAATTTACGACTCATTGTTACGTTTAGCGTAACCTCCTGCCCTAAAAAGCTGACTCCACTTTTCGTTGTACGACCGTTAATATGTCACTTTATTAAGTTTTAAAAACATTTCAGGCAAGAAAGTAACAACGTAGATCCCAAATACGTAGTCAATTAGTCCAAATATAGCCTATTTTAAAATTTGCTGTCATGCTAGCAACGGTATGAAGTAAACTCATTTCCGGCTGTTTACAAAATAAAAGCTTAGAGACAGTGACAATGCTTTTGTTTTGAAGACAGGATATGAAAACCTCTACTCCTAGCTAACTTTACCCTAACCCTAACCCTAACCAACCCTAACCCTAACCCTAACCATCACCCACAATGCTCATCGGCGAAAAACCCTAACCCTAACCCTTAATATCACCCACAATGCTCATCGGCGAAAGGTATCTGTATCCCCATGTCACGGACAGGGGGCGCTGGGGGCGCTCTT
>JAOPHQ010003739.1:85000-114727 GCA_030340625.1 Merluccius polli
CTAGCCGCTGGCTCAGCTCTCTGTTAGCAAGTGCCGATGCTATGGCCACAGTAACTACAGCAACCGCTGTTGCTGCTAGTTCCTCATTGTAGCGAAGATTATCCTCCCCATCCTTGTTGCTATTCTCTGCTTCCCTGCGGTTCTCATTCATACCAATGTCATGCACTTCCGTACTACTCTCGATCACATCATCCCCTTCTCTTTCTTCCCTGTTCCACATACAGCTCTTTATGCTAGCTGCCACAACTACCTCGTCACTATGCCTCGTCTTTAAATAAGCCTCTCTCATTTCCTCATAGCTCCTCCTCGTTTCGCTTCCCTTTACCTCACTCATTTTGTCCTCGCTTGGCCCATCTGCGGACGGCTTAACGTGTCCAAAACAATGTCCCAAATGCGCCGTTTCAGTTGCTTCTGCACTTCCTTCCTGTGTTTTAAGAAGCGAAACATCCGCTGCCCCCTCCTCCACTTGGGGTGGCGGTCCCACGGCGTTGCCTCCTTCGTGTTGTATGGCTTCCATAAATGCACTCGTTTCTATGGTGGATTCCAAAAGCCATGCAACATCTGTAGGGCTTGCCGTTTCCATCGTAGCCACACATTGAGGAAGTTGATCCACAGAGTTAGGTTTAGCGGCCTCAAGAGCTTCCACATGTGAAGAGTTGTTAGGTTCTATACCTGTGACAAGCTCTGCGTTTTGCTCAGACAATTCCACAACGTCAAAAGCTCCCTTGGATTCTGTGGCATCTGAATGTCCATAATCCAGTTCAGTTGGAGCTACATTATGAACATCTACATTCAAATCACTTATTGTCGATTCAATATCCTCAGCTGGTGTATTCAATTCCACAGGTTGGATAGAAATATTCCCTTCCACAGGCACTGAAATATCTGATAATTCAGTAGAGTCTGGTCCCTCTGCATGTAACATTTCACCAATTTCCTTTGATCCACTGTCGCTCGGATCGAGGTTAGGCGCAGGACTATGAGAATCCGTATGTTTACGGGCAACAATGGGTTCGCTACAGTCCATGCTCTTATCCTCCGTCTGGCTGGGCAGGCGCATGGTGCCAGCGTCAACTTCCTCCCGCAGAACTGAGTCACTGTAGGAGGGAGGCTGGAGGCCAGCCCTTCCTGCCACTGCCTGGGCTACTGGTGTGCTTACCAGTCTCTCTGTACTGGGTGGATCACCTTGGTCAGCCGCTCCACTACCCAGTGGCTGTAGTTCGTCTCTCTCCGGGTCTGGTTGTACCCGTATCTCTGCCTGCGTCTCAGCCGTCGGGCTGTTGCTCTGCGGCTGTGTTTTAGCCTCGGCCTGTGTATCCATCAGGACGTGGGACTCTGTGCTGGAGCTGGAGCTAAGTTTGGCCTCGACCGCACCCCTCCGGGCCCTCTTTCTCCTCTTTTTCTTCCTGCCCTTGTCTGCCGTCTCCTCAGCTCCCTCCTCTGGCCCCCGTTCCGCCTCCTCTCGGTCGAAGCTCTCCTCGCTGTTGGCCCTCCTTCTGTCGTCACCGCCCACTCCTCCGTCTGCCCCTCGCTCCTTCGTCTCCGCCTCCCCTTCCTCTCTTCCTCCCTCGTCATGCTGTTTTCCGGAGGCTTCCTGTCTTTGTGCGCCGGGCACATGTGACTGTGCTGCCTGTGCTCCAGAGTCTCTAACCTGACTCAGGGCTGACACAGACACTTGAAAACAAGGGTCAGGTTCCAGTGGATCCCCGTCACCACCGACGCCCAAGGCTCGGGGACAACTTACAGCGCTTTCCTTTTGCTCCGATACTTCTATATGTCCATTCTTTGATTGGAGTGAAGTGGAAGTCTGATTCACTGCCATATTATCACCATACTCAGTAGTCTGGGCATGGACTTCTTTCCCTTGAGAAAGCAGTGTAGCCCCCTCGGTTGGTGGTGTGTCTGGGCTTTCGTCCTGGTACCAGACCGTGTTGGCAGTGGTTTCCGGGCCCTGGTTAGATGACCAGCCCACGGTTCCAGTCCAGCTTCCGTCTCGCCACAGCAGTCGGCGGGGTTTGCCCCCAGGCAACTTGGGGCTTTCCTGGTCTCCCGAGTCGGGCCTGGTCGGTTCTCCTGGGTCGGTCTCTGAGTCCAGCGATTGTCCCTGGCCCATGATCGCTGATAGGAGAAAACAAGTGTCATTAGGTTGGACTCTAAGTTCACAGAGAAAAAGAAAAATGGGGTCAAAGTATCTATCTAGTATCTGGTGTCTATTTAGTTAGTTAATCATATTATGATGAATTATTTAAACAAAGAAAGTTTGTCAGGAAATATAGACACTAAGTATATGCAAATACAGCATTTGTAAAGTAAACCTTGCAATGAATCAATATATTGAATTACAAATAAAAAAAAATTAACCACCTTTTCTTTCTGTGTTGCTTTCAGGGGCTGAGTTACATTGAGCCTTGGCGCATGTCTCACTTGTCAGATGACTCTGATCCGTCTGCTTTGCCGTCACGTCTTCTCTCTTCTTCGCCTCTCTAGCGGAAGTCTCGAGGCCAAGTTCTGAGTCCCCTCCTTCCTGTTTTTCTGCTATGCTGGTAGCCACGACAACCTGCCCGGCATCGCACACAGTGCCAGACAGTGGCACTGTGGTAAATGGAGTCCTTTCTGGTGCAGATGAACTTGTGGATTTCCCCTCTTCTACAAGTTCTTTGGGCAAAATTATTTCCAACTCAAAGTTAGTTCCCGTTATCTCTAAAGAGTTTACAGCTTTCTCTGGAGTCCGTGTGACACTTTTGTCATTTCCTGTATTTTTTGATGTCCTTTTTCTGTTTTTTCTGTTGCGGGTAGTATGTCGTCCGACAGCAGAACTGGCCCTGCCTGCTGCCTTCTCTTCCTGGATAGGACGGGGACTCCCAGTGTTGCAAGAATTGATGCCCGCAACAGTGAAACCACGCTCGCCTGCCTGTATTTCTATTGGTTTGCAGCAGTTTTCCAGGGCTTCTACAGCCGGCTCTGCAGGCTCCTGTCTCTCCGATTGGCCGTTGGATTTTGGCAACGCCCCACCAGCAGGGCTGCACAGTCCATGACCAGAGGAGCTGTGTGCTGAACCAGGTGTAGGTGAACTGGAATCACAGAAATCTGATTTTCCCTGAAATAAAACAAATAATTAAAATTAATACATAATCAAGACTCAATGCAGAAAATGAAGTGTCTTTTCTATTAGAACTTGTCTTCTACCCTGAAACACAAGTATAAAACAAGTTCTTCAGAAAAAAGACACATACATACATACATACATACATACATACATACATACAAACATACAAACATACATACACCTTACACATTAGTAGTTCAACAAGGGTTGAACTACTAATGGAAGGGCTGATCTACAAATAAGTTAACCTAGCGGCATTACTCTCAACCAATCCATAGATAGATTTGTCCTAACCTTAACCTAACCTTTACCTGTTGTGATACATCCACCTGGTGACGGGTTTATGTTAAGTGCTTGTCATCACAATTTGCTGACGGCCTATATTTAAAAATGCCTTTGTAAATGGGCATTATTTAGAGAAAGCTAGAGTGAAACCTGGGGAATAGAAGAAGTATAGCTAACCAGCTGCTCAAGTGTACAAACCAGTTAAGCTTCTCTGCTTCACTGACTAACAGGTATGTGGTAGAGGGAACTACACAGACTCTGAAACAAACCTGAAATACATTATTAATCATCATCACCCATTGTTAAATGTGTCATTATCATTTATGACAGATACGCCCAGCCCTAGAATCATATATTAATATTAGACTACAAAGCACACCAGGTCAGGTGAACTACATATTAACTGCTAAACACACCAGGGACCGGCGCATAGCCTTGACATGAGCAACTCTCTTTAAAGAATCAATTAAAGCAATAAAGATGTATGTCAACACTGAAGCTTGTCTAGCAGACTAGCTAGCTAGCTAGCTAGCTACTAAAACTAGCCATGTGTCATTATATGGCAGCACCTGAATGATTTACTAAAATTCCAAAAGAAAGCTACCAACACACCTTACACTGAACTCAAGGAAAATTTATATTAAATACAGGCTGGAGATAAACTAACAGTTACTGGACAGTTATTAAACGTAGCAGCTGTGTTTGGGGCTTACCTTCTTCTGCTCTCTGTGTATCTGGACCAGTCTCCTCAGCTCTTCCACCTCATCCTTCAGTAAACGGTTTTCACTCCTCTGCCCTTCTCCTCCCTCTCCTTCCTCCCTCTCCTCCTGGCGGGCAGGGAGTGTAAGGGTGTAAGTGCCCAGGCCCGGGTGGCACTGAAACGCTCTGCCCTCTGGGTAAATCTGGAGACAGCCCTCGGACTCCGCCTGAAGGTTTTCTGCCGTCGCCAGCCGCCTCACACCTATGTACCACAAGCAAGCAAGGAGGCCGCAGATCAGCATACAGCTCCGAGAGGGAAAACATGCACATGCGTCTTTCTGAATGCGTATCAACACTTTGAAAACAGTGGTTTCCTCTTGACCCGACACAAGCCCTTCTCTTTTCACACCATTATATGGTATGTCATAATACACATCGGGTGAGAATGATCAGTCAACCCACACAAATGGTGCACCACAAAATACAAAAAAATAAAAATAGGCTGCAGTAGAGTCTAGCGTGACAAAACCACCCGGCAACACAGTAATCCTGAGCAACATAAACATAAGCACACACACACTCAGATACAGAGCTGGCACCTACCGGTTGCATGACACCCAGTGACTCACACTACAGCCGCTCCCTCTTCAATCTGCCCCCACCCTGAGCTAGGATCAACAGAGCTGTCAATCTAAATCACCTGACAACACACAAGGGGCCCGTGGGCAGCCAATCACTAAACAGTCCCTGTCTTTTAGCACGTGTTGCTTTGCTTCCTGTGGCTGCCTCTCGGTGTGAAACTGTAGGTAGTGTCAATCGAGTAGCAAGACAAAAATCCATCCGATTTGCTAACGCTAGGGCTGCATTGACGCCATCACAAAAGGTGGTTTTGTCTGGAACAGGTTTAACCTCACGCAACTGTTGACTTAAGTCTGCTACGCCGACAGTTTTGTTTGTCAGGATTACAAACTGTGAGAAATAGGGTAAAATAAACCCACCAAAATGTCATGTACAAAAAATGGCCTGACATGTGTCCTCCTACGGTGCTGTGTCGTTATACTGCATGGAAAAGCATGCACAGACACATGCATAGTGAGGGTGTTGAACCTGAATGGATTAAATATTTCATTCAATATTTCCCTGATATCGTCCATTTTATCATTGGATTGGAATGCAGCAGATAGAAACATCACACACACACACAGGAGATTGGAACATACTGAAGCGTTGGCCGGGTACTTGCTGTGCTTTCCTGTACTGCTCTGGCTGTTTGGACAGCGCTGGAAAGCCACAAGTGCAAAGCCACACCGGTAAAGCTACATCGGTTAAATGAGGTAATTGTAGAGAGAGAGAGAGAGAGAGAGAGAGAGAGAGAGAGAGAGAGAGAGAGAGAGAGAGAGAGAGAGAGAGAGAGAGAGAGAGAGAGAGAGAGAGAGAGAGACAGAGACAGAGACAGAGACAGAGACAGAGAGACGGAGAGCCACTGTGTGTGGTCTATTGAGATAAAACAAAATGGTACTTAGATCCTATTTTGGGATCTCCCAATGAATCACACCCGCAGACATCTTTGTCTTTCTTTGTGTGTCTGTCACTCTGCTTGTTGTGAGATAAGCTCCCTCTCGCTCTCTCCCTCTCTCTCCCCTCTCTATATCTCTCTCATATAAACAGCTGCAATTAGAAAGCATTGTTGGGCAACGGGTCGGCCGGGGGGTATTTCTCCACACAGTGCGCTGTGAAGGTTAGCCGCTGTGCTGCTCTACTCAGTTACAGATTTCCTTACAATCCACCTGTTATGTTCTCTCACCGTGTCCCCTGACTCAGCGTAATGTCACCAGCAGTGGACAGAAAACAAAACTGGGGGGGAAACCACGGGGCCGAGAGGGGAAGTGGATGGGGCTGATCAGGGGGAGGAAGGGAAGAGGAGGGGTAGAGTACAAATGGAGAGACAAGAGACAGAGAGAGAGGAAAACAGGGCCAGCAGTTGTTAGCTGCATGGACTACATAATCCCTACTGTATCTGGAGGTGACTCACTACCTCCACTATTGGATTAGTGGAGGGAGTGAAACGTAAGCGCGCGCACGCACGCACACACGCACATGCACACACACTTCACCAAACAGTTGTAGTAGTCATTCCTCTGGTCTGGTGACATGGAAGGGTGCTTCCTTGGTGCAGAGCTGGAGGACGGGGGTACAACCCTTAAAACTCTCAAAATATCCTTATTTGCACAAGCAGTTGACCCGTTTAACTCACAACTGCATTGCAGGAGCTTTTAAGCTTCATGCAGTTTAAGCCACGTCTACTACTACTATCGCTGGCACGTTGCCGACGCTGCTAATTAAAAGCCATTGCTAATAATCTTTTTAATCAGACTCTTGTCCGTGCGACCCACATGCCCCAGTATTGTTCTTCTCCTCAAACACTGCCAGCTGACAGGTCACGCACATGTGCCATCTCCCCTCAGTACCGTGGTGGGATATTGACAGCCATTGTCATCCGTACAATGCACTGTCAAAAGGTGTTGTTACATGGAACCCTATCTGGGCTCCCTCTGAGGGGGCCATGACAGACGCCTCATTAAGATAACAGCGGCCTACGTGTGTTGTCAGGACATGCAAGTACTTCAACAAAAATGAAAGGTTGACAACATGTCATTTGGCATGGCAGGGTAATCACTAGGATGCGACTCTCTCCGGCAGCAGAACGGCGTCTTTGTAAATTACAAAACATTCAGCCGGTACGAGGGCGTTTGTATACGTCGCGTGGGAGACGTAACTCGACATCTGTCGGACGTGGTCCTCCAAGAGGCTCCGTCTTTAAGGTTAACGAATCCTGTCACAGGATGGTGGTCTGTTATTTTTGTATTATTAGTTCTGATTGTCCAGCGATTGTAAAGTTCCTACAGATGATTTACGCTCCAGTTGCGTGGTGGAACAGAGAGTGGGATGACACACAGGGAAAAGGTTCTTGAAGAGGTTATTTCACAAATTGTAAAGATGGAATATTTTTTTCCTGTAGGCGACATGGAGGATGGGAAATAATGGTAATTTCTATTGAAAAATAATGCTGTCTTGAATTTAACACTCACTGACGAACACATGGCTCCACAAACCCCTTCGACCAGGTCACGTCGTTTCTGCGGTGCGTTTTGCAAAAGCAACACTCAACGCTCACATTCACAGGCGATATCAACCCCACCAGTTAAAAACGCGGGACGACTATTCAATCGAGATCAATCAAGAAACAGTTTTCTTGAACAAAAGCTTTAGTTGAGGGAGACTGTGAAAGGAGACTTGAATTGACGTGTTGAGAAACCAGACAGTTTCCCATGACATGTCACAGACGCAGCCCCCCATCCCCGGCTGAAGAGCACTGATCCAAGCCAATGAAACAACATGAGACAAATGTCTTGGCACGTGGATTAACAAAATAGCCGTCTGGCTGCTTTGCAGACATAAAGTCTCAAGCCCAAAGCACCCTACATTAGTGCTTAATGTGCTCTGTTAAAAAAATGTGATTCTATTGTGATTCGAATTCGCACTCTTTGGGCTTAACTGGGTTGCTGAATTGAGGCTAGAATGCGTGCATTCACACAGCAGTGTGAGCGAGAAAATAATAGAAACCTGAATTCAGGAAAGGCCTGCGTAGATGAACTGTTCACTTCCATCATATCTTTCTGCAAGATAAAGTTGTCAAATTCAAAACGGTGTGATAAAAATACAGCTCAATCTAGGTGTTTTTTGCATACCCGTGTATACTTAGACCAATCATTTACACAGGGGTTGACACATGTCACGGGCAGTGACGCATATTAAAGTGCTCCATCACTAGGAATTTAACACAAGCCCTCAATGTGCCCTGTTTAAGATGTACAAAGAAGAACAACATGTCTGTTTTTAGTAGTGTTTCTTTGTTTTTAATGCCAATTCACTGGCACAGTATTGAACTCAAAATTAGACACACACTTCCTCGTAACATGCTAAAGGCTTGCTTTTGAGCATTTTCAAAAGCACACTTTCGTCATCTTTTTCCCAGCCAACAACCACAACACACACACACACACACACACACACACACACACACACACACACACACACACACACACACACACACACACACACACACACACACACACACACACACACACACACACACACACACACACACACCAGCGTACTGACCGTGTCAAGATCTCCGCCAGTTGCTGGTGTCCCTTCCTCCAGGCCAGGCTAGCAGGGGTGTCTCCCTGGGCGTCCCTCTGCCTCAGAGCCTCTCTAGCTGCTGGCTGGCGGAGCAGAAACAACGCCACCCTCCTCAGGCCACGGCTGGCCGCAAAGTGGAGCAAGGCTGACCACTGATGGCTTCCCCCCTGGGAGACATCTGGGGGAGGGGGGGGGGGGTTGGGGGTAAGGGAAGGAGAGCAGAGCAGAGAGGGGAGTCATGAGGGACGTTAGAGGAGGCAAAGAGCAATGCTAGATTCATGACTGTGTTTGTGTGTTTGTGTGCGTCTGTGTGTGTGTACCTTACGGTTTGAGTACACAGTTAAACAACAAAAAGTACACCGTTCAGTAAGGTACAGAGGCAGTGTACAGAGAGGGAAATGTGGATTGGAAGACCAGTTATCAAGACAAACAAAGGCAACTGCTCACACAAACAGGGGCCAAAGAACAGAGAGAGGGAGAGAGATAAGCATATCGTCACTTTTCCTGCTATATGCTTGCTTGCTTACAGAGCCTTTACCTCTCTTGCCCCCAAGAGGGAGTGTGTGAGTGCTTTCTAAAGGGCAAAGCCAACGGAGGCTACGTCTCCCACCCCCCCCCCCCCCCCAGGTGTACAGCAAACGGTACGATGGACGCTGCAGTCGCACCACTGTTCAATTATATTCATCCATAAAACAATGATTTTCCAAATCAACTAAACTGGACATAAACTGACTTCATATTAAAAATTCAATTTTCACATGAAGTACCGAATGATAAGAGATTGGACTACACCAAAAGTTCTAAAATACAGTTTGTTGTGTGCAACGGGAGAAGAAAAAAAAAAAGTTAATCGTAATAATCATATGTAGTCCCTGTAGTCTGTCATTGTGAGCCACTATCCCATAATGCTAATTATTTACTAGTGTCAAGCTAGTAATTTAAGAGGCGGTGTGTGTGTGTGTGTGTGTTTGCCTTCCTTCTTCTCCACTCTCTGCCCACAACTGACAATATTGAGCTGTTCAATAGAAGCTGGATGTAACCAACACAAGATTTTTAAACCATTACATCATTCCAAAAAAAAAAGCTACCTATGTATTATACTGACAGTTAGTCGGTCACACAAGTCCCAATTTTGTATTCAATAATGTCCTTACACTTTAAAGAACAAGAGAAAAGGGGCTATAACTGTAAAACCCTTTGTGTATTGCATTTTACAAAGAAAGCCTTTCTTCTCCTACACACTCTCCAACATCTGGTGTGAGCCGGCTTGTGCAACTATAGGGACTAAAAAGAAGTGAAAATTAACCCTCCCATTATGACCATACAGGCTTTTACAGATCCTTTCAACCATGTAGCTTGCTGTACAGTGACACCTCATCTATTTCAGCAGGAAGGGCTTTTCCCACTTCAAAATCTGATGTATGTATGTCAAGATTGGATCTTGACATACTAATTGTAAACGACGGTAAACTAAAAGTTCCTGGAAATTGCACTTCTGTTTCGAATCTTTTCTGGTTGAAAAAGGGAAGAGTGGGAACAGAGTTAAATAGAAAATAACACAAGTGGGGGAGTGGGGAGAGGGCAGAAAGACAACATAGTATACATAGAATACAGCAGGTCAGACAGAAGAACACACCCACAGACTAAGACCCACAGACAAAGACCGACACACAGCAGATTCAACAGTTCTTCAAGAATCACTGAGAACCGCTATTCTCTCCATGGCAACAGTCCGTATGTCGGGGCACACACTGAACTGTCTCTGGTTGAGATGAGATGAGAATTGAGATGAGGTGTACAATGAAAGGAGATGTGAGGTACAAAGTGTGGCTGGAGATGTCGCACAACGTTTTGATGAATTCTTTAAAAATGGCTCAAACCATTTTTTTTTACTTTTTTTTAATATTTAATATTCGATAAGTCAGTGTGTGTGTCAAAGGGATACTGTTTTGTCTTGTTTGTGTGTTCTCTTCACACTTTCTATCAATCTTCATTACCACTTTTACTACTTTCTCTCACATACACACTCACACTGGCAGGTCCACATGTTTCTTTTACTTCCCCATTTCAACAAACAAATGGAGCCTGCATTACTATACATAACGACTTATCTTTCGCAGACAAATGAGACCAGTCATGCGCCAGACAGTTAGCGTACTAGCTTGCGTGCCAGTCAATATCTACGACTATCCTCCTCTACACGACCACATAAACAGAGCAGGAGAGCCAAACTAGGAACCGAGTGGGAACGTTTGTTTTGAGCATATTTGACCTAACCTTTCCTGACTTAATAGGATGTCTGGATGAAAAATACAGGGGTGGA
Source organism: Merluccius polli (assembly GCA_030340625.1). Taxonomy (NCBI): domain Eukaryota; kingdom Metazoa; phylum Chordata; class Actinopteri; order Gadiformes; family Merlucciidae; genus Merluccius; species Merluccius polli. The sequence goes on from JAOPHQ010003739.1 coordinate 95,617, forward strand.
GAAGCAAGAGGACGGAAAGAAACCTTATGGTGGACACAGTGCGACAGAAAGAGGCTCCATTAGGAACATGATTACAGTAATAGTAGCAACAGGAAATGGGCCTGAAAGGGCCGGTGTGCCTGACTTAAACGTGCAAAGCCTCCAAGCTATGTAAAACAGGGAACGAGAGACAAAAGCCATTGTGCCGTTATATGATAATAATCACCTATACGGTCCTCTGGGTCTATCGCATGCTCACCCAATGGGTCTAAGTGCTCCCCGGCGTGCGCGGGCCCTCCTGTGCATGCGCTCGCGTGAACCTCCGTGTCCACGCCCGTTTCCATAGCAAGCATTTCTGCAGCCGCATCGGCTCCAAGCTCTGCCTGGGTTCCTGGTTCTGCCCAGGGGCCGGGCGAGGTGAGGTGTCTCAGGGCCAGCGCAAGACTGTGGTCCAGCCTCTCACACTCTTTGAGGGGAACCTGACAAGCAGAGGTACACATCGTCACAGATGCATTTAGGGCTGAACAATTCATCTAAATAGTATCGAGATCGCAATATGGCCATGAGGAGGAGCTGCAATTTTTGGATAAGGGTAAAATGTGTGAATGTAAATGTATAACACCCTTATAAATTAAGTACTTTTGTGCTGCAGAGATGCCCTGGCCTACACATTTTTTTCTCCAGATGTAAGAAAACATTTGTTTGGTAGAGACCCCAACAAATGTCACATCATGATTTAAGTTTTTTCAGTAAAAATGAAAATAGTGATGAAAAAATGATCATTTCCCACCCACTAATAGTGAGTTATATCGCAATCGCACAACATCTGCCAAAAACAACCGCAATATGATTTTTTTACCATATCGTTCAGCCCTAGATGCAGTAGTACTCCATAGTGTCACAGTAAATCAGTAGTATTCATGAGCATCATAGGCAGAATATTGGACCTGCACCAATGCAGGTTGAATCCCTTAACAAGTGTCATAATGTGTTAAAAAATGTAAGGTTGGGTAAAAAAATATAAATAGCAAATCTATATTTTTGGGAATTAAAGCTAAACGATAACGCCACTGAAGAATTCCCACCAGACGTCCCCTCACCTGCTGGTCATCCAATAGCATCACCCCCTGCGGTGCCCCGTTGTTGAGCAGGAAGTGGGCCATATCCAGGGCCAAATCCTGAAACCATGACACAATGGAAAGGGGACATATTGTTAACATCATTTCACTTAATTTTCACCTGTGCACCTAAACGTCAGAAGAATAATTTTAAATAAAAGCTTAAGACAATTTTAAATGTAAAACAAATCTTAAAACCTTTTCATTATTAATTAATAGTTAAATAATATGAATAATAATAATAAGTTACTATAATTACATTGTTATTACTAATAGACAGAGGCATTACCGTAGGACAAACACAGGTGTCACTCATAATACTAGTTATGGGTCTGCTACTTTTATGTACCAGAGCAAGGTAGTAGACTTATCTTCACCACCCTGGAGCCGGTTGCACCAGCTTTGCATACGTTCAAACGTAGTCTAGTTATAACGCAAGTGTTTAAGCAGGTGTAAACGGTGTAAAAGGTGGCAGTTGGTGACAAAAAATATTCAGCAAAATAAAAAAATATATATATATAATCATGGGGAGGGTGGCTAGGACCGCGGCGCTCAGTATGTACTGCGCAGAACCCAGCAGTGGCAGCGTGTTTCTACACAGGATACTTTGCCGGTTTAACTTTTCAACTTGTGTTAAAAAGCTATTCTAGAGTATTCTCGATGTCCTCTCCTGTCTTGTCAAGCACCCGCTTGTTTACATCGTAGCTTGTTGTTACTAGTTAGGACATTACTTGCATATAAGTGGTGCAACCGAATTTAGTAAACTGCTTGTCTGTAACTAACTAGTTGTTTCTAAGTACTTAGTAAGGACTTTATGCAGGACTTGGTAACAAACTTATTCATAGCTGGTAAAACCAAGTGGTACATACATTTATGGTACATAAAAGAGCAGACCCATAATTAGCATTAGAGTGACACCTGTGTTTGTCCTACGACGATGCCTCTGTGATTATCAACATCCATATTACATGCGTCCTATATACATAATGTCCACATGTCACAGGGAACACACCGGTACATAGAAGAAGTGCTGCTGTGACTGGGGCTCCACCTGCCCGTCCGGCCGCACCAAACACAGCGTCACCACGACCTTCTCACAAGCATCGTGAGCTTGAACAGAAGAGATAAAGAAAGAAAGGAGAGACCACATAAAAGAGAAAATGAACGACCACATGCAGATGCTTTACCAATCGTTTCATAGGATCAGTGCAAGGCTGCCACTACAAACGGGCACAAACCACAAGCTAACCAGTAAAACCAAAACTGCATGCTTTCTGACTGCCTACATTTTTTTTTAAATGAGTCGATGCTAAACTAGTGATAAGATAACAGTGTTAATATAGTGTAACATAGAATAATCATTATTTATAATTCATAGAGGTCAATTACATATTTTAAAGCACTTTCACACGAGGAAAAAAGTTCTACTGTAATGTAAACATCATCTATGTTTTAAATATTAATATTATTAATCAACTGTTTTCCCTATCTAAAGAAAGGTTCTCATTGGACTTCAACAGTTTACATTGATAAACATTTTGGATGCCATGTTTAGCCATCAACTGCTAGCTGAGTTTTTTTCGATGATTTTCAGAGCATATGTTATTTTAAATTAATACTCATGCCACACACACACACACACAGAAAAGGCAAGCACGTGTGCTGACCAACGCTGTCACAAGCTGTAAATGTTTACATCTCTCCATCTACTTAATCCATTACCGAGGAATGTGTCAGAACTTCAAACGGCTGCGGTTCTGCTGTTAAAACACCCAGTGGAGCAGAAGCGTTCCGCTCTGCGAGGGTTCAAGGGGCTTAACAGAGCGACGGTGGACGCCTGGGTCTGTGGCCAGCCAACCAGCAACTCCAGGGTCCCGGGTGTCAAAAAGAAAACTGCTTCCCTTTGGCTGGGTCCTCCTGCCTGAACCCACTTTGTGGATTTTGTGGAAGGTAATTCCCCCCACCCCCAACCCCCAACTCCTTCAGGGAAGCCACTTAAAAATAAATAGATTGCCACAAAAATAGATTGCTAGTCGTCTGTCTGTCTGTGTCTGCTTGCGTGTGTGTGTGTGTGTGTGTGTGTGTGTGTGTGTGTGTGTGTGTGTGTGTGTGTGTGTGTGTGTGTGTGTGTGTGTGTGTGTGTGTGTGTGTGTGTGTGTGGTACCTGGGCAGACAGCCTGTAGAGTCACATGGCTAACTTGCAGCGTAGTGGTGAGATGGCGCTGGGTGGAGCCGGAGAACAGCAGATAAAACGCCTTCGCCTCGCCACCCCAACTCTTCTCCTCCTGCTCGGGCCAGCATGCCTCCTCCTCATCCAGGCACACCGTCAACACACACTCCCCCTGGTAGAGACGAACGGAGAATGGATTCATTATTCATTATCCAGTCGTATCCTTTGCCCTCTAGCTAGCCCAAGCACTGATGATGTTTCAACCACACACCGCCATTGGCGAAAGATGCAGAGTGAGTGATGTGTGGGTAGTCGATTCTGAATGAAAAGTGCGAGGGTGGCTGTGTTCGCATGCATGTGTGGAGGGGGGGGGGGGGGGGGGGGGGGGGGGGGTGTGAAGGCTCTCACCAATAATAAATGAATAAATATTATAAAGAGTCATGCAGTCAGTGTGCAGCTACATCACTACCATGTCATTAGTCACAAACATCTTCTGATCGATGACAGAGCCACATTTCGCCTCTCACTCTGCCTCCATGACAGTGGTGGCTTTGTGAGGACTGAGCAGAGCGTCAAAGGTTATCTCTTCATCTCTGTCACACAGACGGCACAGTTTTGTGGCCCGAGGCAGCGGCAGTGCTAATGCTACTTAGCATTGCTAAAGGCTTTTACAGCACTGGTTTCATTGTGTGCTTGAGAGACATGAATGTAATGCAAGAGCTGGAGAGAGGGGCCTCTTGCGGAAATTGACGGACACACACACACACACGCACACGCACACACACACACACACACACACACAGTCACAGTCTGAGAGCCGGCCTACACGCTGAGTCACTAGCTAGCATACCGAATGATAAAAGGGCCAGCGCAGCTCTAGCATAGCTAACACTGATTGACAGCAAAACTGAGCGGAGCACAAAGTCACAGAGCTAAACTGTTTAGCAGAGTTTGGTGTCCACAGTGTAATGAAACACGACACTCCCGGAGTCGCAGAACCTTCTCATAGTCAGACTCTTGTCATCCAACCAACCACACCGGCAATGGATAATAAAAAAACAGCATAAAAATAGAATAGACAGTTTTACTTCATTTTTTTGCATTAAAAAAATAAATACTGACAGTTCATGTATTGAGCCTAGTAACTAAAAACAGACTTTAGCTCTTAGCTTTGTCAATAGGGCAGTATAAAAACACTTCAATGAGATGGTGCTGTTCCATGGTGGACAACATCTTCATTATACATGTATTATTATTAGTGCAATTACCTCAAACTACACATACCCATGTGTGCGTGGGCGCGTGGTGACATTACAAACTACAGCATTGAGTCACCGCCATGAGCAACTGGTTGGCGATCGACGCTAGTTTACTCACTCTGTCCATGCATTGCCTCGCCTCTAATACTAATATTTCTCCCACTGGCGGTCCAATGCCCTCTGCCCCGTTGACCGGACTGCCATTGCTGAAGGCAAAGTGAACCATGTGTTCCTTGCTGTAGACTAATGCAGTAGCCATCTAACTGGTTGTGCATGTGATGTTTTTTGGTTGATATGATTGAGTTTTGGAATTATCACAATTGATTTGGAGCACAGTGGAGTCTTTGCCAATGTCGTCAGACTGTGGGAAAATAAATGTACTGTGTGTGTGTGTGTGTGTGTGTGTGTGTGTGTTTCCGTTTCCTTGCATTTTCTATTCTTGACGCCTGACATTCAAACACGCCATACAGAAACCATCTATCGCTTCCCTCTTGTGGGTGAGTATTACAAAATAACAACTGTTTGTATTGCTTAGTTGGGTATGTACATGGCGGTTGTCTGTTGAGCTTCAGAACATTCAAGGTCAATGTAGGCTAACGCTAACCAAAGCAGTCCATATTGGTATTTATTCAGGTCAGCTTGCTACTAGTAATGCTTCAGTTGACTATAGCGTAATATAGTTTCACACAGGCCCTGTCAAAAATGCTACATGGCTGTGTGTCAGAAGGGTAGGTCGGTACACACCACACCCAAAATAGGCAGGGTGTGTAAATTTCATGTGACCAAAACAGCCGTTTTTAATTAGTGGTTCAAAGGAACCACAAATATGATATCATGCTCCACACTTCGCATCGTGTTTCCATTCAGAGAACCTTATAAAATAAACGTTACGAGTTTTTGATGCAATGATGAGTTTAAGAAAGCATTATTAGGCATTATTAGTCTCTTCCGCCTAACATGTAGTTCCTCTAACGGCCTTTAGATGCCGGAAAGTCCCGGCTTGCAATAAAAAAAATGTCTTCATTAATCTCAGTCGCTACTTAGTCGCTACTTCCATAGTATGTACTTTGCGAGGTTCTGTTTCAAAGTTTTATTTCATTAAAAAGTTATTAAGGATTAAATGTTAATGATTTTGTCCATAGACTACTGTGAGGCGGCCATTCAATTCCTGCCATCAATGTGCCAAATATAAACTAGCCAAATATGGATAGTTTCCGCGGCTGGTTGCAAAAATCTCAAGCGGCACACAATGTGAAATCTAACGCTTCATACCAGTCAGGCGTTAACCACTGGGTAGTCTGGCTTACCGGATGTAGGTTGCTGGCATAACCCCGCCAAAGCCTGCTATTGGGCGACTGTACAAGTTGCCCAATGGCATCCATTCAGCCATCTGCCACCGTTGCTGCAGCCTGGGCTTCGCGCCACCCAAGACGATTGTGATTAGCAATACAAACCAGGCGGAGCGTTTTCCTATGCCAGAATGATAGTGAGTAGAGCCAGACATTTCTCCAGACCTCTTCTCGGCACAGCGCTAAAACGAAGTGTGGAGATAGGTCTGGCTATGCGAGACGAACCACTGGGTGACATCAGGTAGTAACCCTATGTCCATATTTTATGGGTTGATATCAGTTAGATATACAGTGTCAAACCCTGCGCTCATAAGTAGTGCTATAAACTGCTTCCAAAGTTACTGCACACCACCACACTCTTGAATTACTTTGGCCATATAAAAAAATAAAAATAAACTGTTGTGCGAAATGGAGTACTGAACATAATTACCAGTTTGTTGCACCGTTATGTAACAATTTTAATATTTTTCGGGGAATGGCAAAAACAATAATTATGCAACAAAAAGTGAGTGAGTGTATGAAGTTAAAGACAGAAAAGTAACAAAACCAAACAATTTGAATGTTAAAGATACTTACATAGAGTGGAGCTTGTTGTGGATTCAACTTCATGGCTCTGGATACTGCCAAAAAAAGAAAAGAGCAACATTACTACAAAAGGAAGGAAAAAAGACCTACTCGTTTTATGTTTATTTGTCCTTCAAATGTTTGATGAAAAAAAGTAGAAGTAGCAAAGTAAATATAATGAAGTATATACTTATATAATACTGAAACAGGGCAGACACTTGTTGTACAAATAAGAGACCAGGCCATATTTAACCCTAACCCTAGCCACCATGACCTCAAATTAGATTTCCTCTGCACAAAAACTTGAAAACAAATGCAACAAAAAACAGAAAAGCACTAGGCGCATATAACAAGCACAGACGTACACATATAGCAAATGTGGCGGGACCTCTAAGCCATTGGTGCGAACCTCTTACCATGAGTCTGGGTGGGAGGAACAATGGCTGCCAATGAATCCTTCACCAGACATACAAACTCAAAACAACATGCTGCAGCATCACTGGGAGTCTGGGCGTCTGATGGGAGTAAATCACCAGCATGTATAACCAACCCGCTGTGGCATTGACGTTCTAATGAGGGAGATGTCACATAAGCGGTGATTGAGGGGGAGAAGAACCAAGCTATTCACAATTTTCTGTGATGTGGCTGCTCTACTCACAGCTGGGAAACAGGAAGTTAGAAAAACAAAAAAAATGCATACACAGATACAATAGTGTGTTTGAGATCACGTACTACCTATACATAGGAAGATGGAGCCCAAAAGGCTTAAAAGGCTTCTGCGACACTGGAAACGGTGATGCATAAGTACCACCCACACAGAGCCCAAACACCACTGTACACACATTTGCAAAATCGTACAGTGCGTGTTTGTATGTATTTACATCAATATCACGCATCACTTGAGACTAGGGCTGAACGATATATCGTTATCGTATCGATATCTCGATATGAACATTCACGATATTAATATCGAAAAAGCAACGATATAAACGATATAGATTTCCCCCCCCGCGCTCGCCCTGCATGTACAGCTCTGGCAGTCACAACAAACTAGGGATGGGCATTATCGGCGGCGGCGCTCGCGCTCAACCAGCGAGGGAGGACGATTCCGCGCTCGCCGGTTCCGAGCGCGGAACCGTCCTCCCTCGCCGGTTCCGACTACCACAACGACCACTACCACTACCACCCCCACGGACGGGGACAGACACCACAACCCAGTCAAACTCAAACTTTTGCGCCGTCTCCACGGTGGACCCGGGTCACCCTCCCAGGACCCGGAGTCCTCCCCCGGGAAGAGGCCCAACCGGTTTCCCCGGCACCATTCCTAAGCTAATCATTACCAGGGAGCCCAGTCCCAGCAGTTTATCAATCAAAAGGACGTTGTGTTGCATACTGTGAGTCTTGAAGCGGTGCCCGGTGATCGCGGCTTTAGTGCCCCGTGTCTGATCGCTGTAATTCGGAGCGTGAATATCGGTTGAATATCTAATATCTTTCTAACTTTAAAAAACACTTTGGTATTTTTTAAAACGATAGTCGCACATCCCTCATAACTACGCCGTGAAGGTGAACCCTCCCGGACTCCGCTATTAATATGAACCGCTCCGCCGGAGGAGCCGCACATCCACACGCACCGGACACCAAAGTACCAACAAACATGTTTTCCCTTTGCTTGCTTTTAAACAAAGTTGTGTGCAGTTATACGGTAAGTACGATTATTGATTAATGACCGATCGCGTACTGCGGTCAAGACAGCTGTCTCTCGGTTTCGCGTGGTCAAGCCAGCCGCTCCAACATTTTCAATACTTCCATAACTGTGACATTTAAGCAAAAAGTTCAGCCTCATATGTTTTCTGACTAAGGTATTGCTTTTAGATAGTTCATGCAATTGTTTCTAAATGTGTGGCTCATCTTTTTGTTGCGAGCCTTTTCCGAGCGCCGGCTGCATATTGTATAGGCATATGTCGGCCTTTTTCACCTTTTTTTTTCAAAACAGTTATAGCCTACAGTTTAATGCCCACTTTTACTGCCTTGTTTGATTATTGTTGGCCGATAAGTAGGCTACTTATTGTAATTGGAATACAGATTTAGTCTTGTTGAATCGTTTCCAAACCTTTAAGAGCGGCTGTAGGCGCATTGTTCGGCTTTTACGAGTGCCGCATAGGCCTATAACCTATAATGCCTGTATTAATTATTTTAAAACTGTTAAACAGTTGTAGGTCTTCAAATTAACTGTCTTGTATTATTGTTGGCCTATGCATTATTGTTGGAATAAAGATTTCATTGATAAAAACATGCTGCATTTTGTATTTTCTACCAACGGGAATTTTAATATAGCCTATAGAAAAATATTATGATGTTTTTATTTTTCTGAAAAATGCTTGGTTTTCACCGAACCCATAGTCATATCGTAATCGAGATATCTGGCATGAATATCGAGATGTGAAATTGTGTCCATATCGTTCAGCCCTACTTGAGACCACTTTGGCATGGCTGCCACCTGTTTGCATGTGCATCACTTGGAACAGTACAGTGGTATGTGAACCATACAACCCAGCAAACAGTAGTATCACTTGTTGCTCTGTTGCAGCCACACACCGGGTGTGACCACACACAAATCCACACATGCTGAGGCGTGAACGGATGTACATCAACTGTTGTTTCTTGTTGAACCATTTTCGTAACATTCAAGGCAGCCTGCGATTATGCAAACATGCACACAGATGCACACAGGCAAATATGTGACTTTTAACTCAAGTCATGTTCATGTGTCATGTCCTGTGCGGAGCCATTTAGTTGCCTCATGCTACCATTCCCCTTACATTTAATTATATAAGCAGAATATTAACCTAGCTACCCTTGCATTTTAATTATAGTCATGCTGATTTAGTGCTATTAAGGGTTTAAACAATAATATACATTCTGTTATGCGTAATCACCCCTCTGTGATACCCTATTCCACTTGCATAGCAAAGAATACACAATTATTGTTTTCATTGCCATGCTTACAGATGCACAACATCAGTGTCAGTTTAGCGTTGACAGAGATATACAAGCAAGGTAAAGGAATTGCACCATAGACCAATGTGGAAGACAAAGGCTAGGCAGTCCATGAAGATAGGCGACCGTATTCAACAACAATTAGCAATTGACAATTATCCCCACCCCAATCTTCTGGTCCGTCTGTCCATTTGTCTGTTGACATTATCCCCCCACCCGCTGTGAGCGGGTGTGCGTGTGCGTGTGTGTCTGTGTGTGAATCATGGCCACCCGGACCACCCCACTTACCACCATGGGGGTCCATGTTAATCAATCTCTTTTCCCTGGGGCCACTTGCTCTGGTGGCCCCCCTGGATAGACCCCATTGAGAAACAGTCAAACTGCTTGCTCTTAGTGTGCATGGCACCAGTGGCGCAGCCTCCTCTTAGTTTTTCATCCCATTTTCTTTGCTTCACACTCGTTTCGAATCGTCTTGGGTACACCGACAAAAAACAAAATCTGAGCAATGAGCAAGAGTTATGTTCCTTTTCTATTGATTACTCGTCCATTGTCATTTTCACATCCTTTAGGTTTCCCTAAAAGATGTGGCTGGTAAGCTTCGGTGGCACAGTGGTTAGCACTGCTGCCTAACACCAAGAAGGTCCTGGGTTCGAACCCCAGTGGGGGTTTTTGTGGGGTCTTTCTGTATGGAATTTGTATGTTCTCTCCCCCATGTGTTCATGTGGGTTCCCTCCGGTTGCTCCAGGTTCCTCCCAGCCCATAAGACATGCATTTAAGGTTAATACTCCTGCCTGTGCACTTGACCAAGGCACCGGCAGTAAACCTGGAGTTGGTGTCCGGGCACTGCGCTGTGGCTGCCTACTGCTCCTAGTGACGGGTCAAATGCAGAGAACACATTGTGTTTAGTACGACTTCTTCTTCTTTATTGGCGGCATTCCTCTATAGTTCTACCAAGTGCAAAGGGAACCTGACCTCAAAACCTCAAGGTATCCCCTTCATAGCAGCACAAATACCTTTAAGAGCCTCCTTAATTGAAAAAGCTAAAAAGGTTATATTAGGGTATATGGGGTATAGATACCCCATATATTCTACCATACATTTGATTTACAGTGCTCTCAGAAACGTGTGTATTCCACAAGAAGATGCTAACGGCTAGTGGCGGCTGGTGGCCTGCCACCAGCATGCTTTACGTCCCAGCACTACAACCATGCCTCATTAGACATGGTCAGCCAACATAAGCAGAGGGATGATTTACTTTCTCACCCTCCACGGTGATCAAAGTAAATCACCGTCTCAGAAGGAAATGTTAAGTGTCTTAAACATGCTCATCCATGTCACTGGACAGGGATTCATGACGATGGTATGTTGTGGTTTACCTACCGGCTCCTTCAACAGCTACTTTCCCCTGACCTTTCTAGTCACAATTGATCATATATATATATATATATGCGTGCGTGCGTGTGTGTGTGTGCGTATGCGTGTGCGGAATCAGAAGACATCGGCTACTGAGTCAGAGTAAGTAATCCCACATCTTTCCCATTGACGACATTCCCAGGAAGTGAGTGTTTCACTCTAGGAGGGACTTCCTAGTGCACCATGGGAATCCTTTGAACCATGATCCAATAGTCCATAACGAGGTGTCAAATGTCAGGGGTTCAAATAACCAAAATATGTCCCTGAGAACAACCCAAGCCCCTGGTACGCATTTTCAATGCTAGTCTTCAGTTCGATATTTGACTTGCTGTGGCTTTTCAACATATTGTTTACAGCAGCTGGTACAATGTATTGATCTAATCTGCCAACTGACGTCAGATTGGTGAGATGTGACCTTAACGACTAACAAGCATTCGCACGTAACGGGTGGCTCTTCTGTGCTATCAGCTTCTTTGGCGGTCCCTTTTGTTGCTTGTTTGTCAGTTTGTCTGTCTGTGTATTGTTGTCATTTAATGAGCTGCTGTGTGTGCCACCACCAGCATTCAATGTGTTCTCATTTAGCCAGTCACATACATTTGGAAAATGAAATGACGCATTGAACATAGTACATACCACAGACATGGCATTGCAAGATGATTCATGAGAGCTAACAGAACCCTATTGGACATTAGAAACAGATAGTCAAGCTAGCCTGAACAGTGCAGATAGGGAGACAGACAGCGAAGCAAAAAAGAAAAAGAAAGAGTTCAACAGAAATAGCTTTAACACCTCAGCTTCTAAATCTGGACCTGCCCCTAAAGAGGCCCATACCAACTCTGTGTGTGTGTGTGCGTGCGTGCGTGCGTGCGTGCGTGCGTGCGTGCGTGCGTGCGTGCGTGCGTGCGTGCGTGCGTGCGTGCGTGCGTGCGTGCGTGCGTGCGTGCGTGCGTGCGTGCGTGCGTGCGTGCGTGCGTGCGTGCGCGTGTCTTTAAAGACATCAGGGACAAGTTAGTTTGAAAGTTAGATAGAGAGGAGGATGGACAACTAAACATTTCTCTTGTCAGACACTTGTTTTAATAGCGCAATGCAAGTACATCCAGCAGCTTTGTATGGAAAATATTTTAAGTTTGTGAAAAATCTGGAGTACTGGAATTACATTGTATTTGTTACATTTAAAATACAATTAAAAATCAAAGTGAAATTGCACATTGTATTAAGTGCTTCCGTACTGTGGCACTTCCAGCTAAAACAGTATACTAGCAACACAAAACAAAACAAATGTGAGAGATTTCATTACACAAGATTGTATTGCAAGTGGGAGTAGTGGGCTTGCATAGTGGTGAGAGTACCTGCTGTCTAACGACTTGTCAACTTTCAAAGCACATTAGGCAGAAGTGTTTAGTAGTTAGGTTTGCTGGTCTTTGTACCGCACCAGTGAACCAAGCTAAAGTTTCCGCCTGAAAAAAAAAAAAATGCAGCCATGAGGAAATGAAGGCCCAAGGCCCACTGTCTCTCTCCACATGCAGAAAGCAGCTGGAATGACTACCACACATGGACACAAAATGGCCAGGGCCCACATTGCATGCAGTGTGTACACAGAGTTGTGCATTAGCATGGTGGTGGTATTGTACCACCAGCACAAATATAGGTGTGAGTGTGCGTGTGTGCGCATGTGTGCGCGTGTGTGTGTGTGTGTGTGTGTGTGTGTGTGTGTGTGTGTGTGTGTGTGTGTGTGTGTGTGTGAGAGAACAAGTGCACATCTGCGTCCAAAAAGCAAAGCGAGTCAAAGACATCTAAAGTGGCAGGATAAAATGCCGGGCCACTTGAGATAGCCCTTGCCAATGGTAGTACTGAGAGACTGGTCCTCAAGATAGCCCAGTGAAGAAAGACACTGTAGAGAGGAGAGCAGCAAAAGTAGTCTGCCTTGAGCATACGACATCCAATAGAGAAACATGTTGAAATGTAAAGAAGAAACACAAAGCAAAGTTACACCTACTCCAAAACACATTGTCAGTAAAAACTTAAAACTCCTTTATTCGACAGAACATTTAAAAACATACAGACGCATAATGCTGTAGCCAGAGAAGCAGAGAGTGGGTGCGGGTGGGGGGGCTATGTTTCCACAACTTGTTGTAATTATGTGTTATACAACTAAATGCTGACATCGGCTGTTCCTCTATCCTGAAAACTACACCAAAAGCTTGGGAGACTAACTCAGCTGGCCAGAAGATATGTCTGGAATGGAAGGAATGAGAGGCGAGGGAGAAGAAAAACTGTGTGTGTGTGTGGGGGGGGGGGGGGGGGGGGGGGGGGGGACAAAAGTAAAGAGAATAAGACTAAGAGAGGAGCAGAAAGAAAATGAAAAAATAAAATGGACAAAAGAGGAGGAGAAAATAAACATTTTTTTGCTACAATCTCAAGTCTACAAAAGAGAGACAAAGAGACAGAGAGACAGAGAGAGAGAGAGACAGACAGAGAGACAGAGAAGCAAAAAAAGATATGGGGAAAAGGGCTCTAGTTGTTCTAAAAATGGCTGCTGTAAGGACAATTGAGGTAAAGCACGATACACTTCCACCGCCAGTAGGCTTCAGCCTCCTGAAAAAAGCTACTTCAGCTATGTAAAGGAGAGTTACTGTTGGTGATGAGCCTGTTTTTTATGCCTGCCTCATCAATAGCAGCTAGGCCTATAATATTGCAGAATGCATCCACCCTTACTTTGTAAAAGTCATATTGTAAGCCCTGCATTATCTGCTGATACTAGAGTGGCACCTACACGACAACATGCTATCAAGGGCAGTTCAAATGGAATCAAATATATGTATATAGTATATACATGATATGTGACTTATTTTCCTATCAAAAGAGTAAAAGAATAATCAAAGTCCACATTTTATGGATAATACATGTAGGTGTTTATGTCCTGCAACTAATTATCCAAAAATGGTATGTGTTGCACAACACACACATAAACAGTAAATTATTGTATGTTACGCAATAACCTCTATTAAATACACAGAAATAGACTAGCTTTGGAAAAGGACATTCTATGCTGGAGTATTTTGTTATTATTTCACCGCTCCAACTTTCTCTGCATCTAACCCACCCTGTCTCTGGTCCAGTCATTGTGATTTTTACCGCTGTCAGAATTGGTTTGCTAGCAGACAATGGAGACATAATCTCCCTCCTGACACCTTTCTCTGTCACCCTCTGACTTTTGGTGGCGTTGGGGAGAGGGGTGGGGGTTATAAAATGGTATGCATAGCCCTTGCTATTGGGTCCTAGTATTAGCAAAATTCTATTACAACACTACCAAAAAAAGCTTGTTATGCCTACGTGAATACAACCAAACTTTTATAATGGCTAGATACATCATGAATGTCATGGGCTGCAGACCTGGTTTGAATGGCAGATACAACCAGTTGTACAGAGTCTATCGAGAAAACAAATCCTACTAAAGACTCAATAATTTTAATAACTACTTTCATTCTATACGACTAAGATGGTGTGGTATATTTAAAAGATTATTGTTTCAATAAAAAGTTATGATGTTATTATAACTGTATTTTGGGGCATGTCTTTCTTGCTTTAACTGTATGTCTAGAGTGATTGACAGGCTCATGAACAGCAATCTGAAGAGGCCATAAACATCAGTAGTACAGCAGTGAGGACACTGCAATTTTGAATGGCTTGTTCTGTTATTTCATATTTCACAAGGAAATCTTGTGATTTCCTTATGAAATATGATTTTTGTGCAAATCATTTTTAACTTCTAGGTAAGTGCTTATAAAACGTCAACATTTCTAAAGCGGGGTTGTCCATGCAAACCATGCAACTGCAGTACTCTTGCAGTTACCAAAACCAGGAAACCACTATGAAAAAAGAGTAATGCCACAGACATTACCTCTTCATATAACGGCCTATGGGTTGAACACAACATCAACAAATGGTGAGCGCAATAGTGCAACAAAGAGCAATATTCTGCCCTAGCGTAGAGCACCTAAGCCCTATAACTGTTTTTTCTGCATAAGGTTAAATGTTAAATTTGAGGGTTTGTCCCTTTCTGTTGCACCTTCCTGTTTTTTATGTTGCCATATTTATGCTGAAACATCTTAACCACAATCTTTGTACCAACAGTTGTATAAAAGTAAAAGTAGTTCCTTAACACTGGGACATTGTTGCACGACCCTGCTATGTTTTCAACCCTTACCACCACTAGGGGGCACTTATCTCTACACCTGCTACATTTGGTCAAGCTTGAAGAAAAGTATTTTAGGTACAAGCCTGAAAGGTGGGCCCGAGATAAAAGATTTCGATAAGATGTGCGCTGGTGTTTGCGGTTTCTGTGGTCCAACACTATTGCCAGATAAGTGAACAGTGGCAATACAAAAAGAACATGGCCCCCTATCAGAAGGGGCCGAAGGAAGCATCTACCGGCTTGCACCAGCTTGCACATAGATTAAACTGACTGTTGAACTTCAACCATGATAGCCATAGCCATGACCAATGGCAAAGGAATGACTAAAACCCTGCCCTTTTTACAAGGAACTAATGCCCAACCAGCCCAACGTACCTCCTACCTATCACTGCTTCAGTGAACCTCAATTAAGGTTAAGGCCCAGAATACTGTGTGTGTGTGCTTACTGCTTAGTCAACCTTCAACCAGCGGGCAAACAAAGGTTAAAAGATTTTTTTTAAAGAGTGGAAAGTTTATTACATTATAAAGACTGCTGTTGTACACAGTAAAAAAAAGGACAAGAATGCGGTCATCTAGAAACAAGGAAGCTTGCTATCACCGCTCCCTTATTCATCAGTGGGGCTTGTTTACACAGACAGGAAACGTCTGAGAATCGATATTTGTGTTAGTCTGTATTCAGCATTTAATTATTTACACTGGTCAGAGTTTAGGGAGTGGGGTCAGTACAGTGCAGATTGCAGTCCCGTTAACATCGTGTTTTTCTCTGCATCTCTCTTGCTCCAATGGGTAAATAAAACAGGATGTGCTCTCCGAGTCCATTTCACACAAAGCAGAGTAAATAAAGACTAATTGAAAAAGCCATATATTGATTATATAGAGGACACGTGTGTATCTACCGAGTGTACCAATATGTGTGTGCCCATCCTAGACAAATCAGTAAACATGTAATGATAAACATCAAGGCACAGTCAAAGTATATCTTTAAAAGAGTAATGTTTAATGTCTGAATTGGACATAAAACTGGGCTGAACTGTTGGCTACATTTAACTTATCAGCATGTCTTTGGAAATAGTATGGCTGCATGTTGACACATCTGATAATTTAGATGTCGATTTTAGATTCATACATTTATGCTAGCTCATTGTTGTATGATAATGACTTGAGCGCATTTTGATTTGCATTTTATTGGAATTTTAATTGATGAGACATTTTTTGCATTAGGAAGAAACTGGTTCAAACCAAATCCACCATGGTTGCCCAAACGACAATACATAGACAAATACATCCATTGATCCACATTATATTCTGCTAAAATGCTGCTATGCTTTTGACATTTAGGAGGTGTACTATTCTATTTATGGTTACGCAAGCTAAAAAATGGCACATATGTTCTGCTTCGAAGGGGCCAAGCTACTATCCTTGCAGGGATGTTAACTAGTGAAATGTGACAACTGACGCGATTGACATGAGATAGTATAGTAATCTACCCGCTCGGCTGGAAGAGTAAAAGTGTTGTTTTTTTTTTTAAATGTCTGGCGTATTATTATAATAATAATAATAATACGCCAGACTGTCGTAGCTTCGTCCCTGTGGGAGGTGACTAATCACCAAAAGCATCTGATGACGGCGCAGCTTGCCTGTGAAACAGCCACCGCTCTATTATAGATAATTGCCTGTTGGCAATGTTGGCACCGCATGTTGGCTCCACAATATGTAATGACGTTTTCCATAGCCGGACCACAGCGGCGAGGCAACCTTAACACTACCAAAGAAATCAGTAGTTCACTAGTTCTGTAAATATAAAGGCTGATTGTAAGGCTAAAATAAATCTATGGAGGCGTGATGGGAGTCCGCTTAAGTGTTTAAATCTACCCCACCCCAGACAAAGCAAAGACACACCCAGCCAACGGCTTGATATGCTGTAAACAGGGCCCTGAAACAAGAGGAAGGAAGTGAGATGTGTGCAGAAATGTATACACGCGCACCTAGACAGACACACACATCATGCTTCATTTTCCCCCTCTGCCTGAGTTCAAAGTTACTTTGTAACATTGTAGTTTATTCATACCAGAAAAACAGGAAATTAAAACGTCAAGAATACTGTTGCTGTCCGTTTTAAAAGACAGCAAGACTAAAACTTACTACATATTTCTCCATGTACCACTGGGCCTGGTCACGGTTATGGAGGTACTGGACTGGGGGTGAGGCTCAAACATACTGGAGACTAACTTTGAATTCCACTTATTTTTCTATGTTTAGCACTTTGTTGATTAAGGGTTAATGGTTTTTTAAACTGGCTTTGCTTGGGTTACATATGGCAAAGCTCGCTCCATGGTTGGCTAAATAACACCATGTGATACTGCTATATGGGGAGAGGGGTGGTGTCCTTACATTAGGGCAACAAGTGCAATCAAATGAAAAGAATATGCTTTTTCTTTTTTTTCAAAGTACAACCAGTTAGTGTGTAAACTGAATAGGAGGCCTCTGGTCCATGTCCTTCACAGGACGCAAGACTGCACCAATTAAACAGATTTTAGCAGCTTGTTGTTGCAGCATTCAAATTCCTTCGAGTAACTAACTCGGTACAAAGAAAGTGGTAAATATATTTGGACATTTGAATACATTTACTTTGGCACAACATGGTTGGGGCAAAATCCCAATCAAAGTCACAGTAAATAGCCTGCTTGCAATGTGCAGAGGTCAAAAGAAAGCCATGTGTACAAAAATTACAGTACAAAGATATGGATCCTGTGCAAATAAATGTTGTATTGTAGAGTCGGTTCCAGAGTTATCACGGTGCAACACTGCCCTTAATAAACGTTGCTCAAACACTTTTCATTGGGCAATTAGGCATGGGAACTCTCAATCCCAAGTAGGTTTACTTCAGCCAACCACAGTGCAGATCAGTAAGATAATCAATGCAGCCGCGTGTGATTCCCCGGATCTCCAAGAGGGGAGAACAAAAGACTTGTTTTCTACACTTCCTCTGCACTGCATACTGGTTCTCTCGCTCACTTACTGATGCTCAGCTGTCTGGGCCACTTCCTGTTCGTGATCCTCTACGCAGCGCACCGTCTGACACCACAGCACAGCAAGACAGAGCACAAAGCAAAGAACACACCGGACTCAGTGAAAAAAACAAACCGCAGAGAAACAGCAGATTCACATTTGGACGCAACACAGCACAGCAGCAATGTGAGGAGACTCAGCCGGGGACGTATAATAAGAATGGCTTCAACACTGGGGGCTATGGAGACCCGGTGGGCCGAGAACTGGGTACCTACAAGTACCCTGGAAGTACATGCATTTGCGTGGCTCTAAAATAATCTTGCGTATTGTAAACCAGTTGTTGGCCTAGTCTTTAGCGCAATGCCAAAGACACACCCGACCAACATGGGAGAAACCTGACATTCACACCCTCTTTCAATTACAATGCACTGCTGAACTTTGGCATCTGTGCGCATGCATAAGTAGGATAATTCATATTACTAAAAGTTTAAACAGACAAGACGACAAGTGATATATTGACATCTTCTAAACCCCAAAAATATAGCAGTGTGAACACATAGAAGCAACCAAAGGGCAAAACTATAAAATACATTTATTAAATTATACTAAAGGGCGCTTCCGTGTTGCTGTGTGAGACCAAGTGGAGCAAAACAGTAGCAACTAATCCGCTATTCAGGGGCGGTGTAAGTACGTGTCAGCTGGAAACATCAGAGCACAGCAACAGCTGAACACAACAGTGCACAACATGTTAAAGCAGTGGCAGACAAGACAGGACTAAACAACCACCAAATAGTACTTTCTCTGGGGGGGGGGGCGGGGGTATCCATGTTGGGGAGACATGGTTGGGGAGAAAAACACAAGAAACAGCACTAAGCCCTTGATAGTCAAGACACTGGGACAGTGAGAGAGAGGGAGCAGGCAGGAGAGAGATAGAAAACATGACTCAACACTAAAACATCCAACAGCGGCTAGCCTTTGCATACCACTGTGTGTGTGTGTGTGTGTGTGTGTGTGTGTGTGTGTGTGTGTGTGTGTGTGTGTGTGTGTGTGTGTGTGTG